>VMOF01000001.1:472813-521327 GCA_011764245.1 Trialeurodes vaporariorum
GATACTGGTTCTGGCGTCAATATTGTGCACCCTGACACGATTGATAGAAATTGTATCAATAAAACGTCCACATTAAAGTTACTCACCGCCTCGGGAGAGACCTTCAAGCCGTTGGATGAAGCTCAAATCAACATTTCTCTCACCGGGGTGCAAATAGATCAAAATACTTTTGTTTCGGACCAACTTCCGGAAGCGGCACTCCTAGGAATTCCATTTCTGGAATACTTTGACGCTCTTATCGATTTTAACGCCCACACCGTAACTTTGAGAAAAAATGTGGATCACCCAGTGACGGTTCGTTTTTCGATAGGTCAAAGCTCCATGAAGTCCTCACCAGCGCTAAGTTCGGGTTCCAAGACTCACAAAATTTTCACTGGGTACTGTGAAGTTGAGACATTCAAATTTTTACAAAAAAAACGAACAACGCAACACCGCACATCACGCATTGAAAGCATTGTGAATCGCTCATGAACCAAACACTTAAAATCCAGTACTGCTCCACCACCCCCTCTCAACATCATTACTGCACTATTCCAGAGTTTCGACCTGCCCCTGCCACTAATTAAGACTCGAAAATGTCGACAAAACGAAGGAGAAAAAATGATAAACCACGACGCCCATTGATCAAAAATCCGGTAGTGTAAGCAAATTCACTCCGTAACTCGGCTCGGAGAGTTCTCAGCCTTCCGCTTTCCACTCTCTTCCTCAACATTTTCCCCGCCACTCGTAATTTTATCCATCTTTCTTTCCCGCTTTTTTTTCTTCCTTTTTTTCCTTCTCATTGTTTTTCGCCCGGTTTCATTTGTCCAACTTCTTATCATTCAAATGTTTTTCTCAAGTTTCAGAGGATTTGATCTATTGACAGGAAGAAGAACTACCACGCACGGCATCTGCGTTGATACAGCGACTCACAAGCCGGCAAAAACAAAAAAAAGTTACAGTTGTCCATAAGCACTCCTACGACTGACCTTCCGGAGTTGCCACGCCGTCGAAGTTAAACCGTCGCAGGAAAACACGAAAAACCAATAACCACACATAATGAAACGCCTGCTTTGACAACACCGCGCTTCACGCTGTGTCAACACGTAATAGACACGATTCGAGAACTTTGCGTCTCGCCGTGACTTAGATTCCACATCAACTAAACAAAAAGAGTGCCCTTCTTACTTTACTATATTTACTTATCTTCTTATTTTTTTTTATTTAGTTGATTTCATTGGACAAATGTCGACTAAAAGACTTAGGCGCAGGAGGTTTAGATGATCAAACCATCATTGAAATGATCATAGACGGGCTTCTCCCGGACACCCGAGAAGCTGTACTGATGTTTAGTAACACTACTCTCGCAAAATTTAAAAAACGTGTAGTATCAATGCTGGTACTACGTCAAAGCTATATTTTGTAAACATCAAGGCGCGGCCTTCTACCGTGCCTCAGCAATTGTGTATAAATATCTGTTGATTTAGATGGAAGAGAAGAGTGATACTTTCTTCGACGATAAAGACACGAGTAAAAACGGATAAAGTTATGTGCTTTCTTTCAGTGCCTCGCTTTCAATATTACATGGCGACCGTGACATTTGAAATCCGCGTCTTCGTGATCTAAGTTTTTTTTTCTTTCGGTAATTTTTTTTTTCGTCTTATTTCATTTCATTCAACATTCTTTCATTATGGGTAGTTGGTTTTCAAAAAATGAAAAAAAGGAGGAAACTAATGAGACAATAATAGTTCAAGGAACTGCAAACATAGATACTCCTTTTAGTGTGCATGATATGACTCAATACATTTTAATCACCACAATGCTATTAGTGTTTTTTATTGCATTCAGTTTATACGCTTATCGGGTTTTTCAAAAGAAGAAAAGTGAATCGCGATCGTTAAAGAAAAAGTGCGAACAACAAGCAACAGAACTAGTAGAGTTAAGATCTGCGTTGATCAAAAATTCTTCGGACGTGCAAATTATTGTGCAATTTATGTATATACTGTAAATTTTTAGCTTATTTTTCACCAAATTATGCGGACAATTTATTTATTTAATTATTTTATTATGTTATTTTCTTTTAAGTGCGTTGCTGACTGAGTAAACCTAAAATGTCGACAGAATTCTTAACATTCACGATTAATATTTTAAAATTAAGTCAGGAACGAAGAGCAAAAGAAGCACCCTCAAAGTTAGTTCTTTTAGAAGATTTATACGGTAAATTGTCAAAAGACGAAAAGACAACGGACGTAATTTCGAGTTACGAAAAGTGTAAGAAGTTACTCCTGCCTTACTTGGTGAATGACTCAAAAATGGATTTTGATTTTAAAACTTTTGGAACGCTCCTTGCTGAATTTGACGGAAATCAAAAATCATTAAATGATTTCTTACAAAATGTAAAGTATTATCACGATTCGGTTAAAACGGCAGACCAAGAAAAATTGATTGATTTCTTAGTTAAAGTAAAAATCAAAGGAAACGCTAAATTAATCTTTGCTGAATCGCCAAAAACGTATATAGAATTAGAAACTGCTTTGAAAAATAGATTTAAGCCGCGCACAACAGTTGCAAAGTTGCAAAACGATTTAAAAACTTTGAAACAAAATGATGACAATATAGCAGACTTTGCTTTCAAGATTGAATCTATAATTGGTGCGTTGACCGACCTACAAGTGTCCAGTGTTGGCGAAACAAATAGACCCGTTGTTCAGAAATTGAACGAATCACTAGCAATAAATACGTTAAAATCCGGATGCACAGAAAAAGTGCGTGGAGTGTTGCACAGCTCTTTGGTGCAAGATTATTCACAGGTTGTGTCTTTGGCTCTAGAGGCAGAATCTTCTTGCCTCTCTACGGAAGCTGTGGAAGCTCAAGTGAAAGTGAATTGTGTGCGAAATAAAGGACCACGTAGGTACTTTCATAGTAATCGTGGTCAAAAGACTTCAAACTACGGAAATCGAAACCACCATAATCGAAATAATAATAATAATTATAACAACAACCGGAAAAATGGTTCATATTACAAGAGTGGGCAGAACGACCGGAACCGAGGCTATGGATACAAAAATCAAAATCAAAATGGCGGAGGATACCAAAATGGAAACCGGAATCAAGGAAATTCGAATAATCAAAGGAGAAATGACTATCAGCGCAATTGCAGTGGGAAAAATTGTGTTTCTGGGTGCAACCATTCGAATGATGGCCGTTCGGGAAACGGGGCAGGGCCGTCCAGTGGCGCGAATCGGGGTGCGAATATCGCTGTGGCGGCAGTGCAGGAAGATTTTCCAACGTTTTACAATTAAATCTAACTAGCAAGGTAAATTTTGTACAGATTAAAACTAATTTTAGCATAAAACCTTTTACATTTTTGATAGATAGTGGAGCAGACGTAAGCTTATGTAAAGTAAATGTAGTTAATTTTAAGAGACGAGATGTAGTACCTACGATTTTTAAGTTATCCGGTATAGGAAAAGACGTTCAAAAAACGCTTGGAACGATTGATATGAATTTACAGTTTGAAAATAATCCAAAAATCAACCAAGCATTTCATTTAGTACCGCCCGATTTTCCATTTCTGACTGATGGAATTTTGGGACTTGATTTTTTAAATCGATTCTCATGTGTTTTGGATTATGGTACTTGGCTAATGACTTTTCCAGTGAATAATAAACAGGTAGAGGTACCTATTCAGAAGTTTAGTGGTGCTGGAATAACTATACCAGCTCGATCCGAGATTATGCAGGCAATTAAAATGGAGTTGCCAGACGATAGTTTCGTTGTGTCTGAAGAGCTGTCCCCTGATGTTTTTGTCTCTAATTCAATTTTACCATCTAATGGATTTAAGCCTTTATGTCTTGTAAATACTTTGGATGTTCCAGTAACGTTAAATAATACTTTTAGTTTACAATATGATTCAGTCAATAATTATAATGTCCTAAAATACGAGGCGACTGGAACTGATACTCAGCGTAAAAATACGTTAGAAAAAATTTTGCGAGAGAATGCTCCAGATTTTGCGAAAAAAGATGTTGATTCTGTGATTGAAATTTGTAAAGACTGGAATGATTGCTTTCATTTGCCGGGAGATAAATTAACAGTGAATAATTTTTATGAGCAGAAAATAGTGCTCAACGACGAGTCTCCGGTGTATCAGAAAAATTATCGAATTCCTCAGTCTCAAAAGGAAGAAATTAAAAACCACATTGATAAGTTGTTAAAGGATGACATAATTCAGCCCTCAACCAGCCCTTATAATTCGGCGTTATTGCTGGTCCCAAAAGCTGGTTCTCCAGGCAAGACGAGATTGGTAGTCGATTTTCGAGCCCTCAATAAAAAAATTGTTGCTGACAAGTTTCCGTTACCCCGAATCTCGGAAATTCTAGATTCTTTGGGGCGCGCGACAGTATTTTCAAGTCTTGATCTTCAGGCTGGGTTTCATCAAATTTCGGTGGCACCTGCAGACCGACTTTTATTAGCTTTTTCCTCTGACTCGGGTCATTTCCAATTTAAAAGACTTCCTTTTGGAATTTCAGTGGCCCCAAATTCTTTTCAGAGGATGATGTCTATTGCTCTAGCTGGTTTAGAACATCGTGCTTTTTGTTACATTGATGATATAATTACGTTTGGAGCTTCACCCCTCCATCATAACAAAAATTTGATTCGTGTTTTTGAACGATTGCGTCAATGCAATTTAAAATTAAATCCGGCAAAATGTAAGTTTTTGCGTCGTGAGATCCTGTATTTGGGGCATAAAATCACAAACCGCGGGGTTTTTCCAGACCCCTCGAAGATAAGTTCTGTTTTAAATTATCCAGTACCCGAAAATGCTAAGGCAGTCCACAGGTTCGTTGCGTTTGCTAATTACTATCGAAATTTTATACCGAAATTTGCTGAAATTTGTTTACCTTTAAATCAACTTTTACGTAAAAATGTACCTTTTGTTTGGACAAAAGAAAGGCAAAATGCTTTCGAAACCCTTAAGAAAAGGTTAATATCTCCTTCAGTTTTAAGTTATCCTGATTTTACGAAGTCTTTCATTTTAAGAACAGACAGCAGTGATTTCGCAGTGGGAGCTGTCTTATGCCAGAAAACAGGTGTCAATGGAGCCGAAAGGCCGGTAGCGTATGCCTCTAGAACTTTAAATAAACATGAGGTAAAGCAAGCGGTTATCATTAAGGAATTGATTGCGGTACATTGGTCAATCAAGCATTTCAGGCCGTTGTTGTACGGTCGTACTTTTACTGTTTTTTGTGATCATCGACCTCTAGTTAGTTTGTTTTCACAAAAAGATCCATCGTCCAAATTGACTAGAATGCGATTGGATCTTGAGGAATTTGATTTTAATATTGTTTACTGTCCAGGAAGGTTAAATGTTGTTGCTGACGCCCTATCTCGAATAGTTATTGATTCAAACATGTTAAAAAGTATGGTGCCTAAAGATACAGACATAAAAATCGTGACGCGTTCTATGGCCAGAGAACGGCGTGAAAAAGAAAAAACAAACGAAGTAAACAATGTCCCTCATGCGGTGAATGGCCGAAGCGCAGAGCCTGATCAACTTTGTGTTTTCTTCGGTTACGTCTCCATCTGGTGCGCATGGTTTAAAGAGTTTACATTTCGAAATTAAAAACAATTTTCAATTAGATTTTGATGTGCGTCAAAAAAAATTGGACTATGTACTCGCTTTTCGAGCCGGCGACAAAATTTCAATGCCACGGTTAGGATTGGCATTGGAGGCGCTTGTCGTGTGGTCTACTTGCCGAAAAGTGCAAGCCGAGTATTTGACGCATAATTCCAATGAAATAAGTAAACACCGATCGCGTGATCGAGAAGCGTCAAATATGCGGACTTGGGCTTTTCGGAAAGTGGCACACAAAAAGATCCTCGCCACTGAAAAACCAACCAAGTCAGTTTTGAATAAACTATCATGTCTCAAACACACGTTTCACTAATCTATTATTCACCTTATATTATATGGCGACCGTGAATTTCGGACCGGTAATTTTCGGATTGTGATTATGATTTTTATTTTTTTTTTATTTTGCCTCTCTCTTTTCTCTTCGGTATGTTCGCGCGTGTTCATCGAAAATTTTGAATTTTGAATTTTGATTTAATGACTTTATATTATTTTATTTTTTACTATCACTTTTATCTAAATTATTTTCGTCTTTTTAATCATGGGTGGCGCGGCAACCAAGGCAGAAAAGGAGACAAAAGAAACCGTAGTGGTGTCGGGGCAGGCTAACGTAAATATCGGTACCCATGACATTTACCAATTCACTTTAATTGTGTTCATATTTTTATTAGTGGTTATCATCGGAATTGGAGTTCTAGTGCGTAGAATTAGTAGATGGTGCCGCGATAATGAGTCTCGTCATAGAGCCGCACACGCTTCCATCCTGGAGTTGCGTGAAAAGGTGTGTGCGCAAAGTGTTTAATAATTTTTATTTTTTTTATTCTTATTATGGCATCAGCGGACAATTTTTTTTTTATGTTGTGTGCTTAGTAACCTTATGTATTTCGGATGTTTTGTTTTCGGTATTGTTTTTCTCTTTTTGCCATATTTTTATTAATGTGTTAGTTGGGTTGTTTTATTTTGCTATCTTCTGAAATTTCCCTTTGATGTCGGAACAAGTGGAGGAGTTTCTGTTTTCGTGACCAACTGTTTTAAATTGTCGAGGGAACGTCGAATCGTAGGGGTTGACGAGCGACTTACAAAGCTTCATGAATTATATGAACAGGTTCCCGCGGAGGACCGTAAGCTGGTGCAAGATGCATATAAAAGATGTATCGTGTTTTTAGAGAAATGTAAAAAGAAAGTGAAGAGCAATTGTTGGTCGGTGCTCAAAATAGTTCGGAAACGGTTCTTCAACCGATTAACGCTTCCAATACAGGTATGGAGTTCGATTTAAAAACAGTCGGAGCAGTAGTTCCTGATTACAATGGATCTCCTGAGAAGCTTACGGATTTTCTCGATTGTGCTCGATTGTATAACGAGTTGCTGAAGCCAGAGAGTAGAGCTGGGTATTTAAACTTTCTGCTGAAGGTCAAGTTGAAAGAAAAAGCGAAATTGGCGCTAATTACAACTCCCAAAGACTTCTTGGAGTTTGAAACTTTTTTGAAGGCGCGTTTTAAGCCTAAAGCGACCGTCTCAAGCATTCAGCATAAACTAAGTACTCTAAGGCAAGGTTCTAGACCTGTGGACTCGTTCGTTGCAGAAATTGAGAGTCTCGTAAATTCTCTCACCGACCTGCAAGTTGCTGAAAGAGGCGAAAACAACAGGGAAATAATACAAGCACTAAACGACAGCACTGCCTTAAATACCCTGAAGGCAGGCTGCAAAGAAGAAGTGAAACGGGTAATTCTAGCATCTCAAGTAGCGAATTTCCCAGATGGTGTCACTTTGGCTCTTGATGCGGAATCCAGTCTGGCGATTACAAGTGAACAGCCAGCGCAGGTGAATTATGTTCGACGTGGATATCATGGACGGGGCCGTGGTCACTACAGAGGACGTGGAAAGTGGCGCCAGAATCACAACAACCACAACAGTTACAATAGTTACAATAACGGCAACAAGTATCGCAACAATGGTGACAGTAATGGCAATGCAAATGGATCTTACGCTGCTTCTTATGATGGCAAACGAGGGAAAAATGGCAACAACGGCTACCGAGGCAGAGGCCAATCCAGAGGTCAACACAGGGATCATTCGGGAAACGGACAGGCGCCACCCGAAGCAAGGAACAACGTCAAGCAGGTTTCGGTGGTGGCGGCCGAAGAGAGAAATGCTTCAATCTATGTCTAACCGGTAAATCAAATTTCATTACTTTGCAGACTAGTTTAGGGGGCAGTCTCTTAAAATTTTTAGTAGACACCGGTTCTGACATTAGTCTGGTGAAAGAAAATTGCGTCACAGTCAAAAAAGGTTTAAATAGAACGAATGTTTTTAACATAAGTGGCGTAGGTTCAGGTGTACATACATTTTTAGGAGAGATAGGAACGAAAATAGTAGTAAGTGACTGTACAGAAATTTATCATCAGCTCCACGTAGTCGACTCGGAATTTCCGGTACAAACGGACGGAATTTTAGGCCGAGATTTTTTAACAATGTTTAGATGTAAATTAGATTATGAGAGTTGGATTTTATCATTTAAAGTAAATGACTATGATATTGAAATTCCAGTTCAGAATCAATTTGGCAAATGTAAACGAGGAAGTGAAATTATAATCCCTCCTAGAACTGAAAAGGTTCAGGCCATAAATCTAGAATTGGAAGAGGACTGTGTAGTTCATAAAAGAGAACTCGTTAAAGGAGTATTTTTAGCAAGTGTTGTAGTGCCTAAAAATGGCTTCAAACATGTACAAATTGTAAATACTACTGATGAAGAAATAATAATTCCGAGTTTTGATGTCAGCTATGAGCCATTAAAGGATTATCTGTGTGTGCAGCATAATACTGATTTGTCATTAAATGATCGCAAAAAGAGGGTCAGAGAATTATGTTCTGCTAAATTAAGCGAACATGCTGAGTAGGCCAGTCGTCAGGTACTTTAGAAAGGAAGTAATTGCTGGAAAGCTGGGAATTTTTTTAAAACGTTTCTTATGACCTCACGAATCACCACCTAAAATTGCACCATTTTTCTGACACGGCTAACGCCGCCATATTGGTTTTTCCAGCCAAAAATCGCTCTTTTTTCGGTTTTTCACTTGTATCTCGGCTAATAATGGTTTTTTGACCAAAATATCTGAGTATGAAAATAAAGTTAACGGTATGTTCTACAAAAAAGGTTCTTACCAATTTTCTTCAAAGATAATTTTTCTCGGAGTTATGAGCGGTTCAAAAATCGGGTTTTCCGCAAAGTTTCCCAAATACCTGTTTTATCAGCGGTAGAGAGCTCAAAATTACCTCGTAATAACTGAGCTATGAGAAAAATCAATTTTTTGTCACTCTATCATAGTAATATAACTTCTCGGAGAAGAGAGAGGGGGATGCCAAGTTCGGGGGGCCCTCCCCCCCTCCCAAATGTTAGGGGAAAATATAGCCCAAATAAGGGGCTAACCCAAAATGAATTCAACCAGAAGCTTTTAAGTATGGCTGGAAATTGTTTATTGGTACTATCTAAGTAACATGTAAAAAGTTCGAGAAAATCCGAGGACAGGAAGGGGGGTTTCGCCCCCCCCCCCCCCCCCCCGAATTAGAGGATTTATATACGTCTTTTCACACGGTTTTCCTCAATTTGCGTCCAAAGAACCACTTTAACGCTAAAATTTGACTCAACCAATTTTAAAAAGTATTAAATTTCCTACCATATGAGATAATCAGATCAAAATTTCATTCACTGAGCGGTCGGAAAATAGCTGACTTTCATTTCGCGGAGAAACGCAAATTCGTGGAAAAAAAACTCGTTTTTCTGCGATTTCTCGAGTAATTGAAAGTTCGCAGCAACTACTGTGGAATAATCGTATACTGGGCTTCAAATGAGTATTATGGAGGTCTATATTTGAGTATAGTGGAGGTGCGAAGGGGAGAGGACCCACCTCCCCCTGACCCGCCCACTCATATACAGACTAATTAGAGAGAAAATGCTCAATAAATCGGTGAAATAGTTCATTTGTTTCTCGGCAAAAAACGTCTTGTTCATTTCTGGACTTTACGTTTTTTTGGATCAACTACCGACACCCTCTCCCCCCCCCCCCAAGGGGAACATAGAGTCCATGAATTCTTGGTAATCAATTATGGTTATATCTGAATCAAACATATATTGTACGAAGTCTAAGTATGGAGAAGCGACAGTTATGTTTGACGGATACGATATAGATATACTTCAACCGTCTGTGCACTCATGATCGAAAACGAAGCATGACAGCTAAATCCACACTTTTGATCAAGTTATCGCCAAAGACGACATTTACTGGAAAGGAGGACAATTTTTTGGCAAATCCTACAAATAAGAATCAAATCATTCGGCTGATCGGTGAAGCATTATAAAAATGGTAGGTTTCCGTGTCATTTACGCTAAAGGTGGTGTTGACGTAGACATTATCAACGAAGGCTTCAAATCATGTTCCATGGATGATACCATCGTATAATTGGCGAAGATTCAGATCTACTTTTGTTATTGCTCCATAGATCCTTAGATAGTAGTTTTCGATTGCACTTAAAAAATGACATTCAACGTCAAAAAACACCATTCGTGGTACATGACATATACGTAAAATTGGAGCCAATCTTTGCAAGCATCTCATTTTCCTCCATGCTTTCACAGGTTGTGACTCTACATCACACATTTTTGGAATAGAAAAATTTCCGTTTTTCTATTACTTGATGTGACTAACAAAGAGCTGCAAAAACAACCAGATGTATTTTGTGCCCCGAAAAAACCCCATTCGGATATTGGAAATGCAAGTAAATTAATGATTCTTTACTTTGCTGCAGGCAACGAATATACGACACACTAGAGGTAGAGGTTCTTTGTTTTCATCTCTTTAAAGAAAAAGTCGCCTCAAAATAGACTTTCGTCAAACTTAAAAAAGGTATTACTCATTCCACTGGACGTCTAATGTTAAAGAAACTACATCACTCGTCTAATATCACTCTTGTCGAGCTTATTTTCAATTTCAGGAGTGGATGAACACAAACGACCCGGATGCTACCGTGCCACCTCATAAGGATGGTTCACCAAGGGAAAAGAATACCTACCTAGACTCACGGATTGACCTCTTAATCCTCAATCTCTTCTCTCATAGTCGTCCGCTGTCAAACACAGGACGACACAATACGTTCACGATGTTTGATGCGTTGCAAATGAAGAAAGACAAGTGAACTATTTCACCGATTTATTGAGCATTTTCTCTCTAATTAGTCTGTATTATGAGTGGGCGGGTCAGGGGGAGGTGGGTCCTCTCCCCTTCGCACCTCCACTATACTCAAATATAGACCTCCATAATACTCATTTGAAGCCCAGTATACGATTATTCCACAGTAGTTGCTGCGAACTTTCAATTACTCGAGAAATCGCAGAAAAACGAGTTTTTTTCCACGAATTTGCGTTTCTCCGCGAAATGAAAGTCAGCTATTTTCCGACCGCTCAGTGAATGAAATTTTGATCTGATTATCTCATATGGTAGGAAATTTAATACTTTTTAAAATTGGTTGAGTCAAATTTTAGCGTTAAAGTGGTTCTTTGGACGCAAATTGAGGAAAACCGTGTGAAAAGACGTATATAAATCCTCTAATTCGGGGGGGGGGGCGAAACCCCCCTTCCTGTCCTCGGATTTTCTCGAACTTTTTACATGTTACTTAGATAGTACCAATAAACAATTTCCAGCCATACTTAAAAGCTTCTGGTTGAATTCATTTTGGGTTAGCCCCTTATTTGGGCTATATTTTCCCCTAACATTTGGGAGGGGGGGAGGGCCCCCCGAACTTGGCATCCCCCTCTCTCTTCTCCGAGAAGTTATATTACTATGATAGAGTGACAAAAAATTGATTTTTCTCATAGCTCAGTTATTACGAGGTAATTTTGAGCTCTCTACCGCTGATAAAACAGGTATTTGGGAAACTTTGCGGAAAACCCGATTTTTGAACCGCTCATAACTCCGAGAAAAATTATCTTTGAAGAAAATTGGTAAGAACCTTTTTTATAGAACATACCGTTAACTTTATTTTCATACTCAGGTATTTTGGTCAAAAAACCATTATTAGCCGAGATACAAGTGAAAAACCGAAAAAAGAGCGATTTTTGGCTGGAAAAACCAATATGGCGGCGTTAGCCGTGTCAGAAAAATGGTGCAATTTTAGGTGGTGATTCGTGAGGTCATAAGAAACGTTTTAAAAAAATTCCCAGCTTTCCAGCAATTACTTCCTTTCTTTGCCTTTTTTGACGACGCGACGACTGGCCTAGAGGCCAACAGAGAATCTGTCGTCCAAATTTGTGAATCATTTAGTGACATTTTTCATTTGCCAGGTGACAAATTAAGTGTAAATAATTTCTATGAACAAGAAATCCAATTAGTTGATAAGAAACCCTTGTACAGGAAAAATTATCGTTTGCCTGAAGCTCAAAAACCTGTCATTAAAAAGCATATTGATAAACTTTTGTCAGACGAAATCATAGAGCCATCTGTCAGTGCATATAATAGTCCTGTATTATTAGTCCCAAAAAAGGGTGAGACTGAAGATGGTAAGAAAAAAACTAGATTAGTGATTGATTTCAGAGGATTAAATGAAAAAATCTGTTCTGATAAGTTCCCTTTGCCAAGAATCCAAGAAATTTTAGATTTATTAGGTAGAGCTAGATATTTTAGTGTTCTAGATGCAGCCTCTGGTTTTCATCAAATAAGCCTTGCAAAATATTCGAGGCATTTAACAGCGTTCTCAACGGATGCAGGACATTTTCAATTTACGCGTCTCCCGTTTGGAATAAAATTGCTCCTAGCTCTTTTTCAAGGATGATGGCAGTAGCGCTAGCAGGTTTGGATTCTCGAGCTTTTTGCTATATTGATGATGTGATTGTTTTTGGAAGCTCTTTGCGTCATCATAATATCAATTTAGGTAAAGTTTTCCGGCGTTTGAGAGAATGTAACTTGAAACTGAACCCAGACAAATGCGTATTTCTGAAACGTGAAGTAATTTATTTAGGTCACAAAGTGACAAGTCATGGAGTTTATCCTGATCCATCAAAGTTTCACGTCATAAAAAATTATCCAACCCCAAAAACTGTAAAAGACGTGCAAAGGTTTGTTGCTTTTGCAAATTATTACCGCAAATTTATATCAAACTTCGCGGAAAAAGCAATGCCTCTTAATCAATTACTGAGGAAAAATGTAGTCTTTGAATGGACAGATGAGCGGAAAAAAGCGTTCGAAACTCTAAAATACTGTCTAATGAATCCTCCTGTTTTGCAATATCCAGACTTTACGAAACCTTTTATTCTAACAACTGATAGTTCGAGTTTCGCTTTTGGTGCTGTATTGTCTCAAGGCACGGTAGGAAGTGACAAACCCGTCGCTTACGCTAGTCGAGGGATGAACAAGCATGAATTAAAAAAAACCCGTTATTGAGAAAGAATTGCTAGCCATTCATTGGGCTATACAATATTTTCGTCCCATATTGTACGGACGCAAATTTTTTGTTTATACGGATCATCGACCACTTGTAAGTCTTTTCTCTCAAAAAGACCCTTCCTCTAAAATGACTCGAGTCCGATTAGATTTAGAAGAGTATGATTTTACTGTAACATACAAGCCAGGAAAGTTCAATTGTAATGCCGATGCGTTATCACGCATTAAAATTGACACCGCTTATTTGAGGAGTTTGATTCCTCGCGACGTTGACTCATTGGTATTAACGCGATCGATGAGTAAATTGAAAAATGCCGAAATTTCTTCAGGTAGTGAATCTTCGAAAGAGAGAAATTTTGAAACGAAGCCTGATCAACTTCGAATTTGGAATGCAACCTCCCCTCCCTTTCGGACGTTCAAGGCTTGAAAAAATGTTATTTCGAAATTAAATCTGACAACGTCGCTAATTCAAAACTCAGTTGCAAAAATGAAATTTTTATACATGAGGAAATCGATGGTTACCGCGTAGTCTTGCGACTCAGCAATAACTCCACTCCGGACTTAGGCCGGGTTCTGGAAACGCTAGATCGCCGAATAAGTACATCAAACCTAGCATTGTCGCGTGCGGACAAAATATTCGATTACGTTAGCGTAAATGAGCTTGTAAAAATATTAAACAAAGCACCGGTGCAACAATTTAAAAATTTGTATTATACTCTCCTCCAGAATGCATTTCTGATGAGGAAAAGCAGAAAGAAATTATTTCATCCTTTCACAGCTCAGAACTAGGTCATTTTGGTTTGAAGAAAACTCTTGCAAGAATCAAGCAACGTTTTTTTTGGAAACGAATGGGTAAGATGGTGAGTGATTATGTCCAACGTTGCAAAGCATGTCAATTGAACAAAGTAACTAAGCACAATCATGAAAAGTTACAAGTCACCACCACTCCAACTACGAGTTTTGAAACCGTAGAAATAGATTTAGTAGGACCACTTCCGATGACTGAAAATGGTCATCGTTACGCCGTTACTTTTCAATGTAATTTAACAAAATTTGTTGATGCTGTACCTATTGCCGACAAATCAGCCAAAACAGTAGCAACAGCTATCGTCGAAAATTTTTTTTGTAAATATGGAATGAGTCCCAAAATCAAAACCGATTTAGGCACAGAGTTTGTAAATGAGTTGTTGACAGAAATTTGAAAAATTTTTAAAATGTTAATCATAAAACTTCAACAGCTTTTCATCATGAAACTTTGGGTAGCCTAGAGAGAAATCACCGAGTTTTGAATGAATTTTTGAGAATCCATAATGAGGCAAAAACAGCTCATGGGATAAATGGATACCTTTTTATTGCCTTTCATATAACTCAACTCCCTCATAAACTGTCAATTACACTCCTTTCGAATTAATATTTGGCAAATTACCCCAGTTACCAAATATTGACTCGACGGCAGTGCCACCTTTTCTCACTTTAACTGAGTACGGTAAAGATATTCAGCAAAGATTATCTATTACACACAGTAAAGTTGCTGAAATGATGAAAAAAATAAAACAAAAACAATGCGATGAGGCAAATACAGAACTAAAATCGCCGCTTATATTTAACACTGGCGATGTAGTCAAGTTACGCATTGAAAATCGTCGGAAACTTGATCCATTTTATTCAGGTCCTTATGTTGTCATTAACACTAATGGCGTGAATACTATGATCAAAAATTCAGACACAGGTAAAATAAGTGTTGTTCATAACAACAGATTACTTTTCTTTAAGCCACCGTGAATTTTTGCCATAAAAATTTCCCTTTTTTCATTCACCTGCATTTTAATAAATTTTTTTTCTACTAATTTGTATATTTTTCATAATAATTTTCCCTATTTGACGTCCCTTGTTTATTAAAACTTTGTATTCTAAAAGGCCATGAGGTCCAAACAAAAATTTGTTTTTTTTTCCCAATTTTGTGTAATTTTCTTCTTCATGTAAAAATGTTCTGTTAAACATTTTTCTTTCCAGCGGTAGGGGTGTCGTGTGGTCTACTTGCCGAAAAGTGCAAGCCGAGTATTTGACGCATAATTCCAATGAAATAAGTAAACACCGATCGCGTGATCGAGAAGCGTCAAATATGCGGACTTGGGCTTTTCGGAAAGTGGCACACAAAAAGAACCTCGCCACTGAAAAACCAACCAAGTCAGTTTTGAATATGCTATCATGTCTCGAACACACGTTTCACTAATCTATTATTCACCTTATATTATACGCTAGGTCAGCGAGTGGGTCAACAAACGTTAAAATTGTCATGTACAGATGTTATTTTTAAATACCTTGAGGTAGGTGCATTTATCGACTATGTAAACAGTATGCGGTTGAAACTTCGGATTGTTGTTTATACGCCAGCCGCATATGTGCATGATGCAAATGAGCGTAAGGAAATTCTAAAATTTTTTCATAATGATGTTTATGGGCATTTCGGAATAAATAAAACATTAAAGCGTATAAAGCAGCGCTATGAATGGCGCTATATGGCTAAAGACATTTCCGAGTTCATTAGATGTTGTAAAAAAAGTCAACTAAATAAAGTAGTTGTACATAATAAAGAATTTAGACAGGTAACTAATACACCTTCGACTAGTTTTGAAGAGGTTGAAGTAGATTTAATTGGACCTTATCCTATCTCTGAGGAAGGATTCCGTTTTGGAGTAACATATCAATGTGCTCTTACGAAGTTTATTGATGTAGTTCCGATATCCGACAAGTCAGCGTTAACTGTTGCCAACGCTATTGTAAATACTTTTTTTTGTAGGTATGGTGTAAGTAAACGTGTAAAGTCGGACATGGGAGCCGAGTTCCTAAATGAAACATGGAAAGAAGTGTGTAATTTACTAAAAATCGAGCATAAAACTTCTACAGCTTATCATCATCAAACTTTAGGTTCTGTTGAAAGGACTCATAGGGTATGGAACGAATTTTTACGAGGGCATAATGAAAGAAAAGATAGCGACTGGGCTAAGTGGTTACCATTTTATTGTTTTGCATACAACAGTATACCAACAACGACTACGGGTTATACGCCGTACGAGTTAGTTTTCGGAAAGTTGCCTAACGTTAAAAATGTTTTCACCCCTGTAACTAAGTTTTCCAACATTGACTCTTATGTAAATGATTTAAGGTTTAAATTAAGTCAAACACAGCAAAGAGTGAATGGAATGCTCATTAAGGAAAAGGAAACAGTAACTAGCAAGTATAATTCTACTGTCAAACCTTTCAATATAAAACCCGGAGAAATGGTAAAACTGCGGGTTGAAAATGGTCATAAGTTACAACCAGTTTATTCTGGGCCTTATTTATTAATAAGGAAAGACGGTGTAAATAGTATTGTAGATATAAATGGTAAGCATAAATTAATTCATAACAATAGGATACTAACGTATAATAATTTTAGCGGATTGTTAGGTAAGGAATTGATAAATAGGTAATTAAGTTGAGCGTTAAGTTTATTATCATACATTTTATTAAATTGTCACGCGTGACAGTGCTGCAAAATGATTATCTTATAGTTAAATTTAAATAATCCTCAATCATTATTTTTACTAATCTTTATTTAAAAAAAAAAAAAAAAAAAAAAAAAAAAAAAAAAAAAAAAAAAAATCTTCATTTTAGTGTTTTCTGTGTTTCAATTGTTTAGTATTTTGTGAAAAATTTTTTTCCCTTTGTATATTTTACTATAGGAAAAACTGTTTTCTCCAGTTTTTCTCCCGAAAATAGGAAGATGTAGTATCAATGCTGGTACTACGTCAAAGCTATATTTTGTAAACATCAAGGCGCGGCCTTCTACCGTGCCTCAGCAATTGTGTATATACAGGGTGTCCCAGACCACCCGTGTAGGTACTTTTTCTCAAAAATGGCTGGGAGTAGAGAGGTGAAACAAAAAAGTCAGATAGGGAATTGACCCCAAAGAATTCAATGAAAATATTTTCAAAGCCCCCCGAGGTCCCCCAGGGGGGTTTTGGGGGGGTTCGAAACACATTTTTCCATTTTTGACGGGAAAAAGCCTCTAAAAGGTACAAAAATAAGTTCAGATTCTGAAAGAGCAACTCATTGCCGACATTTTTACTCCAGTAACTTTTCCCAGAAAACCCCAATTTTTGGGGTTATGGGCCCTTTTGGGGGGAAATTTTCATTCGGCCACTGTGACCACACTATTCAATATTTTTCAAAAAACTGAAATCCATCTGAAAGAAGAGATAAAGACCTTTCGATTGATGTGCCACATAATACTTAAAAGTGAAAAATTAAGGTCCCCACGTAGATTCCAAAATTTAGGGGTCTTTGGGTCCCCCCACGTAAAAAAAGTCAAATAGCAAGGTATGGCTTGTGATACGTCGATCGAAAGCCCTCAAAGAGTAGAATAAGATGACGCAATTCAAAATCGTCTACAATCATTACTTTCAAAATGGCGGCCATTTGAAAATTTTGGGTGTTCAAAGGAAAGTCCTGGGAAAGGAGTTCAAAGATGAACGATACATAGATTAAAAGGCCTTAAAAAAAGCAAACGAATGGCGCAAACCGCAAATCAATCCGCCTCTTCAATCAAAAGTTATGACCGATTGAAATTTAAGCAGCCTTAAATAGGCCTTATTGAGCCCTTTAAGTTTCAATCGGTCATAACTTTTGATTGAAGAGGCGGATTGATTTGCGCTTTGCGCCATTCGTTTGCTTTTTTTAAGGCCTTTTAATTTATGTATCGTTCATCTTTGAACTCTTTTCCCAGGACTTTCCTTTGAACACCCAAAATTTTCAAATGGCCGCCATTTTGAAAGTAATGATTGTAGACGATTTTGAATTGCGTCATCTTATTCTACTCTTTGAGGGCTTTCGATCGACGTATCACAAGCCATACCTTGCTATTTGACTTTTTTTACGTGGGGGGACCCAAAGACCCCTAAATTTTGGAATCTACGTGGGGACCTTAATTTTTCACTTTTAAGTATTATGTGGCACATCAATCGAAAGGTCTTTATCTCTTCTTTCAGATGGATTTCAGTTTTTTGAAAAATATTGAATAGTGTGGTCACAGTGGCCGAATGAAAATTTCCCCCCAAAAGGGCCCATAACCCCAAAATTGGGGTTTTCTGGGAAAAGTTACTGGAGTAAAAATGTCGGCAATGAGTTGCTCTTTCAGAATCTGAACTTATTTTTGTACCTTTTAGAGGCTTTTTCCCGCCAAAAATGGAAAAATGTGTTTCGAACCCCCCCAAAACCCCCCTGGGGGGCCTCGGGGGGCTTTGAAAATATTTTCATTGAATTCTTTGGGTCAATTCCCTATCTGACTTTTTTGTTTCACCTCTCTACTCCCAGCCATTTTTGAGAAAAAGTACCTACACGGGTGGTCTGGGACACCCTGTATATCTGTTGATTTAGATGGAAGAGAAGAGTGATACTTTCTTCGACAATCAAGACATGAGTAAAAACGGATAAAGTTATGTGCTTTCTTTCAGTGCCTCGCTTTCAATATTAAAAACGAACAAAACCAGAATTGGGCAGGCAAAAGCTCAAAGAGCTGCTCGGCCGTTAGAAACGTCGCAGACTGAAACCAATCGGTTAGAAACCATGGTATTGAGTCTTCATGATCGACTTGATTCTATTTTACCTCCTAAAACTACTCCTATTTCCGAGCCAAAGGTAGACATGGCAACGCCGCCATCAGAACAACTACTGGTGGCAGCCCTGACTCAAATTGCCAACAAAGGCGGTTCCTTAACCCGTGACGTAACGTGTTTCAGGTGCCAAAAACAAGGGCACTTTGCCAACCAATGTACTTCTCGAGAACGTACCACAAATAATAGAAATTCAGGAGGGTCTAGTGATCGCAGAGATGGCTCAGTCGATAGAGATAGAGTAACCAATCAACATTCTAGCACGTCATTTCACTCTGGTAATGATGAAAATCGCAGTAGGCATCATTCACGGGAGCGCGCTAAGAGTGGGCAGGCTATATGTCAACCTGTGACGCAATAGGCCCCCGGGTTTTAGGTTGCCCAAAGTTTCAGGCTATGAAGCAAAAAAACTAGGGGAGCCTGGGTCTACTACTGACTCGGTAGCAGCACCACTAGAGGCGAAGATTGAGTCAATTCCATTGCAATCAACCAAAGCGTTTACAGTGCGTGTAAATTGCAATGGAACCATCCCTTCAGGCACGGTTGGAATGATTGATGTATATATTCCCGGATTCAGCAGTGAAACCGAAGGGCAATTTAGCTTTGTACCTGTTAATAGCCCAAATAAATCTGTACATATTGAACCAATCGCGTCTTTAGATGAATGTATATTTAATGTAAATAATTTTTGTATTAGCGTAATAAATACGTCAAAGTCGGACGTAGCCTTAATGAAAGGAAGTTGTGTAGGCTGATTGGACCCTTTTGGCAACGCCGCATTTAAATATGAACCAAGCAGCTGTTCACGCAGTTACTGATTCCGGTAGCATTAATAAAAACAAAACTCGAGTAATAATGGTTGGAGATTCTCATTTGAGACGTTTGAAACCTAGACTCGAGAAATTGCTACCTCAACAAATAAATGTAGAGATACATTGTCCACCGGTAGGAACGATGAACGAAGTGCTGAATTCGCTTGATCAAGTGAGCATTGGCAAGGACGAACGGCCTATCGTAATTGTCATTGCCGGATCAGCTGACTTCAATGAACAATACAAAACCACTCCTCACTTTGCCTTCGTAAATGCCTTACCTCTAGGAAAATTGAAAGAGAAGGCCCCACAGTCGCGTATAATGTATGCGCTCGTATTTCATAGGTTTGATTTTAAGGATAAATAAGGGGCGTAAACGCCAAAGTTGACCCGGTAAACGGCTCCATCAATGGACAACTTAGTTTAGCCCTGAAATAAAACATTTGAAAGGAATCGATAATCTCGATGACGACGCATTCGATAACCAGGGGTACCATCTTAGTGATCGTGGTGAGTCGGTGAGAAAGCGCACATTACCTCCATTGAAAATGCAATCATTGAAGAGCTTTGCCATACTGACACTGAAAGCGCCAGTATCGCAGCAATTCAAAGTGCAATGCCCAGATCAACGATTGAGCAGCCGGTCAGAGTCACCGGTACTGTTCAATTCAAAGATATGCGGATTCTCATCGACACCGGAAGTGGTGTGAATATAGTCCGTTCCAACCTCGTGCCCCAGGGGAACATCCGTCCCTTAGAAAATCTTCAACTTTTAACTGCGTCTAGCGAAATATTCCTGCCTCGAGGCGAGGTAAAATTAGACATAACGTTCCAAGGCGAGATTATAACTTTAGATGTTTTGGTAGCCGATAAATTACCAGAACGCGTTATTTTAGGAGTTCCATTTTTGTATTATTGTGGTGTAACTGTAGATTTTTGTACATATTCGGTATATTTAAATAAAAATGTGCCCCAAAAGGTTAACTTTGCCAATTTTAAATTCGCCAAAGGATAAATAACAGTAGAGGGCCCTGAAATAGATTATCGTCAAGAGATTGATGCTCTTTGTGGTTTAGTACAGGTAGTTCCCCCCTTTAAAATAAAGTTGACCTTAAGGTCAAAGAAGCCATAACCTTTGAGGCATTAGAGATAAAAACTGTACCAATATACTGTCTAGGAAAATTTGATGTGAACAACGGCACCATTCAGACTAGTGCCAGCGCACATAGACAGAGTTTCGATATACTAACTAATCTGACGGGGCTTAGCCCACCCGAAAAAATTTTTGGTCAGAAACAATGGACTCGGTATGAGGATATTGTATCCGAACTCAACTATAGGACATGTAAATAGCACTATTTGTAAACCCCGTTAAGATGACGGAAATTCCGTATTGTGAGGACCTGAAATTATTGCACGTAAATCCTGAATTGTCGATTGACGATCGCAGTAAAGTGTTACACGTGTTAGCTGAATATCATGATGTTTTTTGTGGCCCCATGAGACCTTAAAAGGGGGGCAAGCAAATTACCCTCCCGAAAGATCGAACTAGAAAAGGAGGACTTGGTTTATAAACCTCCTTATAGGTTGAGTCAAACAGAATTGAACTGGCTCGACAGTGAAGTAGAGAGGTTGAAAACTAGGGGAATTCTAGAAGACTCTGATTCACCCTATGGCTCACCAGCTATACTAATTCCTAAAGCCGAGGCCTTCCCCCTAGTGCAAGACTATAGAGCACTGAATACAATGGTAAAAAAGAAACGATATCCCATACCAAATTTTGGAAGCCTGCCTAATGGCGATTTCAGGCATGAAGTATGTTGCTCACCTGGACGCCAGTCATGGCTTTTGGCAATTAAAATTAGATGATGCAAGAAAAAGGTTTACCGCCTTTTCAACTCCCTCTAACCATCTTCAATATCGGGGTTTGCCACAAGGTTACTGCAACTCTCCTGCAGAGTTCCAGAGCATGATGGATAAAATGATAGGGGGGTTGAAATATACCAGATGTTTTGTTTACATTGACGACATAATAGTTTTTGGCCCAACCCTAGAGATAATGTTGAGCAACCTCAGAGATGTACTAGACAGAATACGTAATTTTAAACCTAAAATTAAACTACGCAAAATGCAAATTTGCTTGCGAAGACCTGAACCTTTTCGGATACCGTCTGTCCAAGCGCGGTCTTGAAGTTGACCGTAGAAAATGTGAAGGAGTTATTAATTATGAGAGACCTACGTCAGTTCGTGCCGTAAGGCGATTCTTAGGCTTCGTTGGCCATTATCGCAGGTTCATTAAAGACGCAAGCTTATGGAGCAAGCCTCTGTATGAGCTTACTAAAAAGGACGTGCCCTTTAAAAGGACCTGCGAAGCCGAAACAGCTTTTAAGCAGCTGACATCTATATTAAACCCGCCCGCCAGTGTTGGCCCATTACGATCCGACCCTGGATGTACAAATAGAAGTAGACTCATGTAAACATGGCACCGGATCTGTGCTATCTCTTAGATTTGACGACACAACTATTAAGCCAGTGTGCTATTATTCCCGATTATTTAATCAGGCAGAGCAAATTATAGTGCCACTGAGCAAGAGCTGTTAGGTTTAGTCATGGTTTTCAAAGATTCCGGCCTTTCATCTATGGAAAGAAGACGAAAATAATCACGGATCATGCCGCGTTTCGTCAATATACAACGTTGCAGAATCACAGTAACCGACTCGCACGTCTTTGTCTTAAATTATCAGATTACGACTTAGATATAGTGCATCGCAGTGGCCGAGTCCATTCAAATTGCGATGCGCTATCGCGTGCAATTTCCGATTGATACTGTAGAAATTGTGTCTATAGCGCCCCTGAGCGATATAAGTGAGCAACAAAAGGGTGACGCTGAATTCTCACCTATTATCAAACCCTTAATAATCCTGAGGGAGCCACTACGGCAATCCGAAGAAAAAGTCGACAATTTTTCTTGGAGAGAACAATGTACTCTACAAGAAAACCTTTGGACCTGAGGGTCGACATAAACTTTTGTGTGTGCCTGAAAGATTTAGGGAAACAATCAGGCAAGCATTTCATTCTGATTATCCTGCAGCGCACCCAGGATTTGTAAAAACCCACGAAAAGATTAGAGCTTGATTTTTTTTGGGCCCCCGCTGAGAACAGACGTAAAATTTTGGGTTGAAAGCTGCGAAACTTGTCAAATGACAAAACCATCTAATCACTTGCCCTACGGCCTCATGACGTCAACAAATATTGAGCCCTATCCTTTACGCAAGTGTGCTATAGATGTTCCAGGGCCCTTTTAAAAGATCAAGCACAGGGAAAGAATACATTGTGAGTATTGTAGATTATTTTACAAAAAACATTTATGCCGAAGCTGTGGCTAAAAAAAATGCCAAAACCATTGGTAAATTTTTATTCAAAGTAAATTGCCTGTTTGGCCCAATAGAGACGATAAAATCCGACTGTGGCCAATCATTGGTTGCCGAATGGGGGCAAGAATTATTGCAACAAATGGGTTGCAACATGCGTAATAGTTGTACTTATTCACCAAAAACCACAGGTATGATAGAGGTCCAGTTCAAATTTATCAAAACGATAATTAGACATTATGTAAATACAAATCAGAAAGACTGGGACCTTTTTGCTCCCATCGCGGTTGCTGCCTAAAAAGACAGAGCACGCAACGACTAAGAAAAGTGCGTATGAGATTTTTTGGTGTAAAACCCAAAGTATCCCATCGACTTTTGCCTCAACACTCAACCTAAAGGCATTGAATTAGGAGAGAGATTGAAAAAAAAGGAAGACACGCGAAAGCAAGCGTTGGCCGCCATTGTCAAGGCTCAAGCCGTGCAGCGTCGCGTCCATAACTCTAAACGAAAACATATTGAATTGCCAATTGATAGTGAAGTACTTGTATATATGCCAGCGATAAAACTAGGGTTTTAAATAAAAAACTTTGCATCCGATACCGGGGTCCCTATAAAGTTTATAGACGTGTGAATGACTCTATTTTTGAAATCAACTTTGGATCCCGTAATAAACCTAAATTACAGAAAATCCAGGTTGAGCGCCTAAGAAAGTATATCAACCCACAGCGCACGCGTGCGAATATCATGTTAATTAGTTCGTCGAATAATGTAAATAGAACAGGTAAACACAATCTGGTCACTTTTAGACGCGTGATAACTCGTAAAACGCAGAATGCAGGAGCGCCTTCAGAAATGGGGAACAGGCAAAATGCATTGCAACGTGAGAATTCGACAATACCCATTTTCTCCATTGAGAGACAAACGAGCCGGGTCACTTTAGAATCCTACTCAATGCCTGCCGCTGTAGCCGCTATGCTAAGTAGAGGAAATACCCGCCCCTCGATGCAGGTATCGACTTCTCCGAGTGAAGCTGACACTTATGGTCAGTAGCACAAAATTTTCACCGAATGCAAATCTAATGCTGAGGCATTAGAACCATCTAACTATATTGCCAGATTTTCATTGGCTCTCTTATTGAAGAATATCAAGCTGCGTTCGCGATGAAAGGCTGTGCATTGAATAACTCAGAAATTCTTGAGATGGGTGACCACTTAGCCGTTAAGATCCCATGGATCCAAGAGGAAAATTTGCCCATTCAAAAGGGAAATAAAATTAAGGTTAAACTCGGTCAAAACCAAGAAAAATTTGGTGTCCGGACATTTTCCCCCCCCAATTTTCCCCCCCCGGGCACTTCCCCCGGTCATTTCCCCCCAGGGACATTTCCCCCCTGTCAATTTCCCCCCGGACACTTCCCCCCCAAGGACATTTCCCCCCCCAGGACATTTTCCCCCCCGGGCACTTCCCCCCCGGGCATTTCCCCCCCCCCCCCCGTTACTTCCCCCCGAGGTTATTTATAGCTAATCAAATAATCAATCAGTTTTTCCCTCACAATTTTCACAAGTTTGAAGGGCGTGTTTAAAAAGTTGCATTATTTGTTTTTTTTTTATTTTTTGTTTTGTTTTAAAGATTTTTTTTATTGTTAATGTTCCATCAAAATCTTTCAAGAAGAGGGTGTAATCTACTAAACTAAAAAATGCTTTTGGAAATCGACAGAGTCTGAAAGAGGAAACCAAATATTGCATTCAACTCAAAGAATAAGAACATATTATATCCTGAAATCACTTGAAAGCTTGTTGAAAGCAACATCAGAATTTAAAAGGGCATCCCCCCGGCTATTTCCCCCCCCCCCCCGGGTATCCCCCCCCCTCTGTTCCCCTAGTTTTATTGTTAATTAATTACTTTTAAAAAAATATTACTATTAAAATTTTTTTATAAAATAATTTTTGAGTTGAATGCAATATTTGGTTTTCTCTTGGTTTTCTCTCTTTCAGACTCTGTCGATCTCCAAAAGATTTTTTAGTTTAGTAGATTACATCCCCTTCTTGAAAGATTTTTATGAAACATTAACAATGAAAAAAATCTTTAAAAAAAAACAAAAAAAAAAACAAAAAAAAAGAACAAATAATGCAACTTTTTTAAAAACGCCCTTCAAACCTGTGAAAAATTTTGAGGGAAAAATTTATTGATTATTTGATTAGCAATAAATAACCTCGGGGGGAAGTAACTAAGGGGGGAAAAGACCGGGGGGAGTGTCCTCGGGGGGGAAAAGTCTTCGGGGGGGGAAGTGTCCGGGGGGGAAATTTACGGGGGGGAAATGTCCTCGAGGGGAAAAAGACCGGGGGAAGTGTCCGGGGGGAAATTGCGGGGGGGGGGGGAAATTTTCCCTAAAACCCAAAATTCTTACTATGGGCATATACACTCGATCGATGGAGATTTGGCATCAATTGAACTACCGCCATCGTTTTTTCCCTTTATTACAGGGAAAAAGAAACGGTCAATGTTAGATTTTTGTTGAATCGCTATCCGTTCCGAGCGGCTCATAGAGCTCTTTATCAATCAGAACCATTTTTTAAATGAAACACTTTTTCCTATAACGTTACCAACTCAACCGGATAATTTACACGACGCAATTGAATGGATAAACCCAAAAATTGGGGAAAATCCCGAGCAATCATTGGCTGTAAAAAGTATGTTAAAAGTAAAAGCAGCAGTACCATTTGTTCTTTTTGGTCCACCTGGAACGGGAAAAACAGCAACTCTAGTAGAGACTATAAATCAATTGTGGAAGCAATCCAGACTAAAACCCATAAAAATTCTAATTTGTGCCCCGTCAAACGCGGCTGTAGACGCCATTACTCTCTCTCTGCTCGATTCAATATCTGGAGACCAAATTTTGAGGTTATATCCATCCAATCGCGACGTTTCACTCATTCCTAAGCAAATAGCGCGAAATAATTGCTACAATCGCAACAGTAACGGAGAATGTGTTACAGTAAGGCCGCATCGACTGAAATCGGCAACCATAATTACTACAACATTAACTGGATCAAGTAAACTTGTCACCGCTGGTCTAAGTTACGGACCATATTTTACCCATATTATTATTGACGAATGCGGTCAGGCGCACGAACCCGAAGCGCTTATACCGATCACCGGATTAGGCTCAATTGACCCTTTTCCAACACGCATAATTTTGGCGGGAGATCCACACCAATTAGGGCCGATAATTACTTCGACCAAAGCGAAAAAGTTAGGGCTCGATGTATCGTTCCTACAACGACTAATGAAACGTCAGTTGTTCCAACCACAGGTAGAAAACGGTAAGCGCAGTCCCTTAATCACCATTAAGTTACTCAGAAACTATCGATCGCATCCATCCATTATCGAACAACCAAATAAATTGTTCTATGATAATGAACTCATTTCAGTTGGTACTCCTACCATTATTAATGTAGCTTGTAATTGGCCACTCCTCCCTAATCCAAAAGTACCCATAATTTTCCATGAAGCAAAAGGTAGTGAAAAATATGACGCTCACACTAAGAGCTGTAATAATCTATTAGAGATCGAAATCCTCATCGGATACCTCGAAACGCTTCTAGGGCCGACCCCATTCAATGGCCACAACACAAAAAGACATTGGAGTTATAGCTCCGTATAAAAGTCAAGTGCAGAATATTAAGTTAAAAGTTAGCAATAGAGGTTGGCACAATATAATGATCGGGACCATAGAGGAATTTCAAGGTCTCGAGAAATTAGTGACGATCATTAGTACTGTCCGATCAAATTCGACTGAAAGACTTAGAAATCAATTGGGATTCATGAAAGATCCGCGTAGATTTAATGTTGCGATTACTCGTGCCCGCGCATTGCTTATAGTAATCGGAAACCCTGATGTACTAACAACCAACTATCACTGGTCGCAGCTGATTGACCAATGTAAAAGTGAGGGGGCGTGGAAGGGTAACCGTGATACAACGCAAGCACCAATCAGTCGGAAACGAAGACAGCGACAGAAGAGAAGAGGAGGAGTACCAACATCGACTCCATTAAAACTTCAGACCCTATGAGAATAAAATGCTAACGCCATGCGAACGAACGGAGGCAAAGATTCAACAATAATTGTCACGTGACTCCGAGTAATTCTAACTCTGATGCCGTTATTTGCTTAGCGCGGGACTTCCCCTCCCCGCACCCTCCATTGCATATGATATCTCTGGTGGCGGGGCGTGCAATTTGGCAACGTTTCGTTTTTTTCTTCAAACACATTAGGAAAAAAAAAAAAAAAAAAAAAAAAAAAAAAAAAAAAAAAAAAAAACAATGGGAAAATATAAATTTTATTCCGAAAAATGAAAAATAATCGATTCTAAGGAATGATTCGATTGATCTTAATGATAATCAGTGGCGTCGCGTGCCGTCTGACAGCGGCGCAACTACTTTATTTAAAATCACGCGTGCGACGCCCTCATTGTAAATAATAACCCCACCCCCCTTTCTGAGTCATCACACATTACTTCTCTCCAAAAAAAAAAAAAAAAAAAAAAAAAAAAAAAAAAAAAAAAAACTAATATCGCAAAATATACATGCATAATTTCAGTGAGAGAGAGTGCGAAAGAAAAAGAGAGAGAAAAACACGATCTGCTGATTCTGCTGGAACAGCAGGTCGCCGTGCTATGCGACTGACGCTACTCCAATCAGCCGAGTGGGAGCTGAAAAGGAAAAACATTGACAAACGTAGCACCGAGGGTCAAACTAGGATGTTTTTCGACCCTATATGTCGACTTCACAGTCAGACGATGGTCCAGAGTCCGACCCACTGTGCGATTTCCAGCTCGCGTAAAATACCCATTAAAGGGCAGGGACGCCGACACTGGTAGAGGGGGGAACGGGGGGGGAATGAATCCAAGATGCTCGAGGGAAATGAGAACTCAAATTACAATTTTCTGTCTGTTCTGTTTCTTCTCTCTCTCATGTCTGATGGAAAAATTTAATTTGTTTTATATGTTCAGGAATACTAGAACTAATCCATCCATGTGTGCATGAATGAACGGCAATTCAACAATCAGCGATCAACCAGCGATTTACCACGCGGAAGGACAGTATGGCGAGCGAATCAACTCCTCATCGAGTACTTTACTCCTATTTTATTTTGAGTACCCTAAGTAACCCAGTGTTACTATGCACCGAATTTCGGGAATCTAAATTGGTTTCCTATTCTACCGATAGACATATCCTAATGGAGGAAGGTGAAGCGGTAGTACCCATCGTTATTGACCTTGTGGAATACTACACTATTTGTGGATCTCGATATAGAAACGATGTATTAGCAGGGTTATTGAGGAATCTCAATGATAAGAGAACCAGCGAACGCTACACTCTATCAGATACTGATTCCTATCGCACCAAACAAGTAGCTCCTTTACTACTACTAGGAATAGGAGCAGGGTTAGCGGGGGCGGCATGGTTAGGTTACGATTACATCACCACCAATGGTCGTATGGATGAACTTCGGGAAGAGCAAAATAGGTCTTTCCAATATCTACAGAAAATTTTGCTACAGTCCCAAACCACTAATATAGGTCATTTTTTGGCGATAACGAGAAATTCAGTCTATGTCAGTGAAAGCTACCCAGACGGCTTGCAAAGTAGAAAGAAATACCACCATGCTAATTTTCGAACATTATTTTTTGCAATAGTTTGATGATTTATTAGGTACCCTTCATGATGAGCGAATAACTAGCAAAATTATTCCTCCATCGCAAATTTATCAACTTATTCACCAATTACCTATGTTACACGATAGCATCTACGTGACCTCTCCGTATCTACTTTATCATACCTTCAAAATATCATTTAATTTTAACGAAGCATCAGGGGATATATTAAGGGGAGTTCTAACCATTCCCATTATTAAAATACAGGAGCCTGTACTAATGAATGTGGGTGTAAGAACAATAGAAAATAGTCTCAGAATATTCCGGCCCGTCTACGTAGGCTCAGTGAGTGGCTTATCGGTAGAAGATTGTAGACGAGAAGTGGACACGTATTTTTGCGCGGACATTGACCTCAAAGGGGTGCGAATGACCGAATTAACAGCTAGTTATTATTATGACGATGGGATTGTACTATTGAATAGGGGAACTAAGGCCTCTATAAAGGACATCCAAAAGAACCACACCATGCGTACCGTAACAGGGCCCGCTGTGTGCACGCGCCAAGATACAAACCTAGTTATCATAAATAATAAGCTAATCTATACACAGTCTTCGGCCTTCCATGTTAAACAAAGTACAGTAGAATTTAGTGTGGATACATTTCAGGTCCAACTCGACCTTGCTAACGATACATTAGCTTTGCTCCAAGATCAATTGATGTATCAATCGGAAAATACCACTTCACTGCATGGTACACATTTCTCCATTTCTATAATAATTGTCGTCGCTATTATAACTATTGCCACCGTGATATTCTGGAAACAACGCAAAACCACACGCATTGTAAAGGAATATACAGGGAGAGAAATCCCGTTACAGGACATTATTATCATCGAAGACCCGAAAACGGGTAATGGCCGTGCTAGGTATGGGATAAAGGTCAAAAAAAAAAAAAAAGGGAGACATTTTTTTTTATACATAGGTTCCCTCCTCTTATTATCACCTGACATCCAAGAAGAGAAAAGAGAGGGAAAAGAAGAAAAATCAAGCGAAGTGTTTCTACCTGAAGCATAGGTGGAAGCGGTTTGCCAGGTTTGAAATAATTTTTTCCTTCTTCCTCGCTCTACTCATCGCTATTCTTCACTCATCAGCAAAATTATGCTATGCAACGTAATGGATCACCACCTCACAGTAGTGCCAAATGTACGAGTGTATTGAAATCCGAGGTGTTAACACTGTAGCGCAATGTTATTTTGAGTCGACTAAAAGGAGGCGACTTTCCTGCAACCTATGATCGATGAATTACCAGCGAGCCTTAGCGACACGGGTGACGTCATAGGCTCGAAGATCGGCTCTGAGTGGTCAACTCAAAATAAATAAAGACCTACTGATTAACAGACGAGGCGCCCTCTTCCAGGCACTCGCAAATAGAGTTTCAACCAAGATTCGTTTTTTTCCACTCCCGACGAAACCTTGATTGAACCTTTATCCTTAATGTTAAGTATATGAATAATCTCACTATCTACAACCGTATATACATACCTATATATGTTATTTCTACTCGTCCCGGAATTTTTATAAATTGTTTTTTATTTTTTTTTATTAATAGATCTAACTCATTCCGTTAACAGAATACTATACGGTCGATTATCTAACTTCATTAACGAAGAAAGAAAAACAAATTTTTTGTAGAAAATGCAATTGAAATGTACATATTATGTTAGGTCATAATGTAGGTTATATAAGGTATGGAGGTAATTATTCGACTTTAACTTCCATACAATTAGCTCGCAAACTCTACAGCTATTCAGGTTCTCGTACATGCGTACATATAAATTAGATTAGGAAACAGGCTGGGATTTGGAACGATCGATTCTCCGAAAGTCTCACCATATTAAATTCGGCACCGAGCCGTATGATTCGCGAAAAACTTTGAACAAGAATTCTCTTTTTTTTTCCTCATCCTTTCTTTCCAGCTTGCAGTACGATGACAACCTCTACGTCGAAACCGTTTCAACTACCATACTCTTGGAATCTTGCCTCTTGGTGCCCCGAACAACAACCTACTTATTCCACCACCGCTGCATCCATTTCTGAATTGGTACGATTGCATCATACCGACTACACTCTACAGTACGTCACGCCATTACAGACCATGAACGGGAACCTCGACTTCACCTAACCTCAATTTCAGGTAGTCGAGCTCCTTGGTCCCAAAAGGCAAAAGGTTTTTTTAGGCGATTGATCGAATTGGTTGAATTCAGAGTAACCACATTGTGCAGTGACTAACTTCACTGCCACGAAGTTTTCACGCCCGTAGTTACACCGATCCTGATGACAAACCATAAATTCCATCAACGAACAAATTCACTGTAAAATACGAGTTCGGAAATTATTCTGAAAGTTATTGCAGACATCCAAACTCATTACAGTCCGTCCATCGCGCAATCCTACTATCACCAAAGATATGCAGCAAGGGGGAGTTCAATGGGACATTTTATGGGAAATCTCAATGGAAGAACAGATATCGATGCATCCTACTGCATCCCCATGCATCCATCCTGCTCGTACCCGCCATGGCTTAGCTATCAACCAGATCACCCATCCAAGGCATATACGAATTGACAAGGACGACATCACCACCATCAAACGGAGGAATCGGTTGGAAGGTAAATTGTCTCCATTCAAGTGGCTCCACATCAATTGTCACCATTCACCGGTCAACAGTCACTAACGCAAGCTCTCAACGTACCGGGATCGTCTACCGAAACCCAACGCGCGCGAGTGATGACAAGAATCCACCGATTCAATCTCAGCCTGAGTAAATATTATTGTATAAAAGTTAGGTTACTCACCGACCCATCATTATTGTAAGCAAATTAACACACCGGGTCGGTATGTAAGAAGAGTAGGAGGGGGGGATGGGTCGTTGAGGAGAACGCGAGATTTGCTTAAATCAGCAATTGGCTGAATCCTCAGCGGAGCATTGCTCGCTGCCCGTAAACTAAAAAAAAAAAAACAAAAAAAACAAGCGTCCGTTTGTTTACTTGACTCAGCACTTTTCTCTTCACTACTACTTCGGATCAGCATTTTGTGCTCCTACTACGAGTTCGTTCGCCTCTGACTTGAGGGGGGGTTTTCCTCTTTCCTATCTTGAATTGATACTGTCTCGCCACCTGGACCTCGCATCTCGCCAGCACCAGCACCACCCTCTATGTTGTACTCTCAAGTGCAGGGACGCACTTTCATCTCGCTGGGGGGGGGGGGATGTAATGAGCATTAGCAGTGTTCACATTGCGGTGCTCAAACCTAAAAACGGTATCGAGTCGAAGATCGATTTTGGATTCGATTTGAGCCGAGTTTACTTTAGAATTTTCCTACGCAGCGGTGAGGCATGGTGCGTCGAGATGCGATGGACAAAAAGGAGCGAGGGGGGGATTTTCTTGTCTGGGCCTGGATGACATCCGACGCAAAATATTACAGCAAAATGAGGTAATTGATTGTTAGCCGGATGTTGTCTAGACTTAGACAAGAGAATATTTCATGAAGAGAGTGCTCAAAATTGCGTGATCTTCGGTGGAAGTGATGAACCGACTCAGCATAAGATGTGCTGAGCCGCTGTCGCTTGTTCAGGAGATAGGCAATGAGCTCATGGCTCTTGATTCTCATTTTCGTGGAATGGAAGCTCCGAAAATTGCACTTTATGCAATTTTCTCAGCAGAAATTCACAGGAAAATGGGGATCAAGAGACCTGATGGAAGGACGAAAATCACTCTCCAAGTCAGTCGTCGATATAGCGTGACAAGGAGGGATTCCAAGTCAGCTCCGCGCTCAGTTCGTTTTCATTGCTTTTTCTAGAGAGTTTTTTTTTGTGGGATTTTGAGTCGTGAATTATTGAGTTTTTATTTTTAGATTTGAGTTTTTTTTGTTTTGTTATTTGAGAAGTTTTAATTAGAGATTTGCCTTTGAGCATTAAAAAGTTGAATTACTTGTGAGATTAATTATTTCCAGTTTTATTGATTCTCAGATTTGTTTATTTGCAGTTTTTAGTTTTGAGCCTTGAGAGTTTTCTCGATTGGAGATTAATTCAATTTTGAGTATTATTAATTTGAGATTATTGCGAATAATTTAGTTGTTTTGTTGCTGATAAGTTTTTATTAGTTTTTGTCAATTTAAGTGGTAAATTAAGTGTTAAGTGTGAATTAGCATTAGATTAATTCTCTAATAAATCGGAAGTGGACCCCAGAACTTCGCGTTTCTCATTTTTGGATATTTCCTCGTCAACGTGGGATGTCAGGTGACCCTCCATAATTATTTACTTAGTGTCTCTATTATTTTATCATTGAGTTCAGTTTGACACTTAGCTGAAAAGTGTCTGGTGGAGCTACACCCCCCACCCCATCTCGCTAGAAAAGAAAATGAACCTTACAGTATCTCCGTTATTTGTCGTCCGAATCAAAAATACCAAGTGTCCATTCAGGATGAGAATTGAATTTCCTACATTTTCTATGTATCAACACATCTCTCATTGAAAACACTGCAACATGGCCGAGGCTTCAATTTCAGCGATTTTGCCGCGAAAATAAGCGGTTCTTGATTTACCGGACATTGGCGCCGGCCCCTCAGGTCCGGTAAATCGGTAATCGCAAAAGTATAACCAACCCAAGTAAACAAAAACCACGCTTTTCCGATTCGGCCGCAAATTCTGCAGAGTGCAGAGTACAGTCAGGTTCCAGCTGCTGGCGCGCCGCGCGCAACGAATGAGCAGCGAGGCACTGCCGCCGCCGCGCCGCACGGGGCACGGACACGCGGACTACGCGGGCGGCGAAGTTACGCGATTATTCTGAAATACGATTCGCGAAAAACAGCGAGCACTTCAGGACCACTAAACGGCGCCTCCAAATTTAGTGATTTATAAAAACTACCGCGCACAAATATATTTCCCGGTTTTACGTCCGAATTCCCTGACTTTTCCCGGTTTTCCCTGACCCTTCAAAATTCCCTGACAATTCCCGGTATTCCCGGTCCCTAGACACCCTAGATTTGCATGTGTGTGTGTGTGTGTGTGTGTGTGTGTGTGTGTGTGTGTGTGTGTGTGTGTGTGTGTGTGTGTGTGTGTGTGTGTGTGGCCGTGTACCGTTATATATCTGGGGCCAATTCACGAGTTTTTTACCTTGGTTCTGGGGCCGCATATATATCTGGGCTCACACGCAGTGGCCCCAGATATTGACAGGCATAAATTTGGTCAGAAATGTAATCAGAGTTCATTTTAAGGCGTTTGAGCGAAAAAAAAATTTTTTTCATCTTGGCCCCAAATATATTAAAAAAACTTGTTCTGCGTTTCGTGTAAAATCGGGGTTCGAGATCTGGGGCCACGATGAACACTCATAGTGGCAGGTGAAGGAACTAAAATACAGCGTTGCTCCTCCTAGAAATTCGTGAGCATTATACGGTGCTTGATAATTTATACCATCACCGTGACTAAAGGAGCGTAGACTGCGCTGACCTTGAAACCATTTCACACCCTTTTTTGTTTAAAAAAAAAAACCCTAACAGGGGGGTGCGAAAAAAAAAAAGGGGGAAAAAAAATTTGCTTTTCTTAACACAGTCCCGGTTATACCATAAATAGAGTGGGAGCTGAAAGGAAAACATTGACAAACGTAGCACCGAGGGTCAAACTAGGATGTTTTTCGACCCTATATGTCGACTTCACAGTCAGACGATGGTCCAGAGTCCGACCCACTGTGCGATTTCAGCTCGCGTAAAATACCCATTAAAGGGCAGGGACGCCGACACTGGTAGAGGGGGGAACGGGGGGGGGAATGAATCCAAGATGCTCGAGGGAAATGAGAACTCAAATTACAATTTTTCTGTCTGTTCTGTTTCTTCTCTCTCTCATGTCTGATGGAAAAATTTAATTTGTTTTATATGTTCAGGAATACTAGAACTAATCCATCCATGTGTGCATGAATGAACGGCAATTCAACAATCAGCGATCAACCAGCGATTTACCACGCGGAAGGACAGTATGGCGAGCGAATCAACTCCTCATCGAGTACTTTACTCCTATTTTATTTTGAGTACCCTAAGTAACCCAGTGTTACTATGCACCGAATTTCGGGAATCTAAATTGGTTTCCTATTCTACCGATAGACATATCCTAATGGAGGAAGGTGAAGCGGTAGTACCCATCGTTATTGACCTTGTGGAATACTACACTATTTGTGGATCTCGATATAGAAACGATGTATTAGCAGGGTTATTGAGGAATCTCAATGATAAGAGAACCACGAACGCTACACTCTATCAGATACTGATTCCTATCGCACCAAACAAGTAGCTCCTTTACTACTACTAGGAATAGGAGCAGGGTTAGCGGGGGCGGCATGGTTAGGTTACGATTACATCACCACCAATGGTCGTATGGATGAACTTCGGGAAGAGCAAAATAGGTCTTTCCAATATCTACAGAAAATTTTGCTACAGTCCCAAACCACTAATATAGGTCATTTTTTGGCGATAAGACGAGAAATTCAGTCTATGTCAGTGAAAGCTACCCAGACGGCTTGCAAAGTAGAAAGAAATACCACCATGCTAATTTCGAACATTATTTTTTGCAATAGTTTGATGATTTATTAGGTACCCTTCATGATGAGCGAATAACTAGCAAAATTATTCCTCCATCGCAAATTTATCAACTTATTCACCAATTACCTATGTTACACGATAGCATCTACGTGACCTCTCCGTATCTACTTTATCATACCTTCAAAATATCATTTAATTTTAACGAAGCATCAGGGGATATATTAAGGGGAGTTCTAACCATCCCATTATTAAAATAGGAGCCTGTACTAATGAATGTGGGTGTAAGAACAATAGAAAATAGTCTCAAAATATTCCGGCCCGTCTACGTAGGCTCAGTGAGTGGCTTATCGGTAGAAGATTGTAGACGAGAAGTGGACACGTTTTTTGCGCGGACATTGACCTCAAAGGGGTGCGAATGACCGAATTAACAGCTAGTTATTATTATGACGATGGGATTGTACTATTGAATAGGGGAACTAAGGCCTCTATAAAGGACATCCAAAAGAACCACACCATGCGTACCGTAACAGGGCCCGCTGTGTGCACGCGCCAAGATACAAACCTAGTTATCATAAATAATAAGCTAATCTATACACAGTCTTCGGCCTTCCATGTTAAACAAAGTACAGTAGAATTTAGTATGGATACATTTCAGGTCCAACTCGACCTTGCTAACGATACATTAGCTTTGCTCCAAGATCAATTGATGTATCAATCGGAAAATACCACTTCACTGCATGGTACACATTTCTCCATTTCTATAATAATTGTCGTCGCTATTATAACTATTGCCACCGTGATATTCTGGAAACAACGCAAAACCACACGCATTGTAAAGGAAATATACAGGGAGAGAAATCCCGTTACAGGACATTATTATCATCGAAGACCGAAAACGGGTAATGCCGTGCTAGGTATGGGATAAAGGTCAAAAAAAAAAAAAAAAAAGGGAGACATTTTTTTTTATACATAGGTTCCCTCCTCTTATTATCACCTGACATCCAGAAGAGAAAAGAGAGGGAAAAGAAGAAAAATCAAGCGAAGTGTTTCTACCTGAAGCATAGGTGAAGCGGTTTGCCAGGTTTGAAATAATTTTTTCCTTCTTCCTCGCTCTACTCATCGCTATTCTTCACTCATCAGCAAAATTATGCTATGCAACGTAATGGATCACCACCTCACAGTAGTGCCAAATGTACGAGTGTATTGAAATCCGAGGTGTTAACACTGTAGCGCAATGTTATTTTGAGTCGACTAAAAGGAGGCGACTTTCCTGCAACCTATGATCGATGAATTACCAGCGAGCCTTAGCGACACGGGTGACGTCATAGGCTCGAAGATCGGCTCTGAGTGGTCAACTCAAAATAAATAAAGACCTACTGATTAACAGACGAGGCGCCCTCTTCCAGGCACTCGCAAATAGAGTTTCAACCAAGATTCGTTTTTTCCACTCCCGACGAAACCTTGATTGAACCTTTATCCTTAATGTTAAGTATATGAATAATCTCACTATCTACAACCGTATATACATACCTATATATGTTATTTCTACTCGTCCCGGAATTTTTATAAATTGTTTTTTATTTTTTTTTATTAATAGATCTAACTCATTCCGTTAACAGAATACTATACGGTCGATTATCTAACTTCATTAACGAAGAAAGAAAAACAAATTTTTTGTAGAAAATGCAATTGAAATGTACATATTATGTTAGGTCATAATGTAGGTTATATAAGGTATGGAGGTAATTATTCGACTTTAACTTCCATACAATTAGCTCGCAAACTCTACAGCTATTCAGGTTCTCGTACATGCGTACATATAAATTAGATTAGGAAACAGGCTGGGATTTGGAACGATCGATTCTCCGAAAGTCTCACCATATTAAATTCGGCACCGAGCCGTATGATTCGCGAAAAACTTTGAACAAGAATTCTCTTTTTTTTTCCTCATCCTTTCTTTCCAGCTTGCAGTACGATGACAACCTCTACGTCGAAACCGTTTCAACTACCATACTCTTGGAATCTTGCCTCTTGGTGCCCCGAACAACAACCTACTTATTCCCCCACCGCTGCATCCATTTCTGAATTGGTACGATTGCATCATACCGACTACACTCTACAGTACGTCACGCCATTACAGACCATGAACGGGAACCTCGACTTCACCTAACCTCAATTTCAGGTAGTCGAGCTCCTTGGTCCCAAAAGGCAAAAGGTTTTTTTAGGCGATTGATCGAATTGGTTGAATTCAGAGTAACCACATTGTGCAGTGACTAACTTCACTGCCACGAAGTTTTCACGCCCGTAGTTACACCGATCCTGATGACAAACCATAAATTCCATCAACGAACAAATTCACTGTAAAATACGAGTTCGGAAATTATTCTGAAAGTTATTGCAGACATCCAAACTCATTACAGTCCGTCCATCGCGCAATCCTACTATCACCAAAGATATGCAGCAAGGGGGAGTTCAATGGGACATTTTATGGGAAATCTCAATGGAAGAACAGATATCGATGCATCCTACTGCATCCCCATGCATCCATCCTGCTCGTACCCGCCATGGCTTAGCTATCAACCAGATCACCCATCCAAGGCATATACGAATTGACAAGGACGACATCACCACCATCAAACGGAGGAATCGGTTGGAAGGTAAATTGTCTCCATTCAAGTGGCTCCACATCAATTGTCACCATTCACCGGTCAACAGTCACTAACGCAAGCTCTCAACGTACCGGGATCGTCTACCGAAACCCAACGCGCGCGAGTGATGACAAGAATCCACCGATTCAATCTCAGCCTGAGTAAATATTATTGTATAAAAGTTAGGTTACTCACCGACCCATCATTATTGTAAGCAAATTAACACACCGGGTCGGTATGTAAGAAGAGTAGGAGGGGGGGATGGGTCGTTGAGGAGAACGCGAGATTTGCTTAAATCAGCAATTGGCTGAATCCTCAGCGGAGCATTGCTCGCTGCCCGTAAACTAAAAAAAAAAAAAAAAAAAACAAGCGTCCGTTTGTTTACTTGACTCAGCACTTTTCTCTTCACTACTACTTCGGATCAGCATTTTGTGCTCCTACTACGAGTTCGTTCGCCTCTGACTTGAGGGGGGTTTTCCTCTTTCCTATCTTGAATTGATACTGTCTCGCCACCTGGACCTCGCATCTCGCCAGCACCAGCACCACCCTCTATGTTGTACTCTCAAGTGCAGGGACGCACTTTCATCTCGCTGGGGGGGGGGATGTAATGAGCATTAGCAGTGTTCACATTGCGGTGCTCAAACCTAAAAACGGTATCGAGTCGAAGATCGATTTTGGATTCGATTTGAGCCCAGTTTACTTTAGAATTTTCCTACGCAGCGGTGAGGCATGGTGCGTCGAGATGCGATGGAAAAAAAGGAGCGAGGGGGGGATTTTCTTGTCTGGGCCTGGATGACATCCGACGCAAAATATTACAGCAAAATGGGGGAATTGATTGTTAGCCGGATGTTGTCTAGCCCTTAGACAAGAGAATATTTCATGAAGAGAGTGCTCAAAATTGCGTGATCTTCGGTGGAAGTGATGAACCGACTCAGCATAAGATGTGCTGAGCCGCTGTCGCTTGTTCAGGAGATAGGCAATGAGCTCATGGCTCTTGATTCTCATTTTCGTGGGAATGGAAGCTCCGAAAATTGCACTTTATGCAATTTTCTCAGCAGAAATTCACAGGAAAATGGGGATCAAGAGACCTGATGGAAGGACGAAAATCACTCTCCAAGTCAGTCGTCGATATAGCGTGACAAGGAGGGATTCCAAGTCAGCTCCGCGCTCAGTTCGTTTTCATTGCTTTTTCTAGAGAGTTTTTTTTTTGTGGGATTTTGAGTCGTGAATTATTGAGTTTTTATTTTTTGATTTGAGTTTTTTTTGTTTTGTTATTTGAGAAGTTTTAATTAGAGATTTGCCTTTGAGCATTAAAAAGTTGAATTACTTGTGAGATTAATTATTTCCAGTTTTATTGATTCTCAGATTTGTTTATTTGCAGTTTTTAGTTTTGAGCCTTGAGAGTTTTCTCGATTGGAGATTAATTCAATTTTGAGTATTATTAATTTGAGATTATTGCGAATAATTTAGTTGTTTTGTTGCTGATAAGTTTTTATTAGTTTTTGTCAATTTAAGTGGTAAATTAAGTGTTAAGTGTGAATTAGCATTAGATTAATTCTCTAATAAATCGGAAGTGGACCCCAGAACTTCGCGTTTCTCATTTTTGGATATTTCCTCGTCAACGTGGGATGTCAGGTGACCCTCCATAATTTATTTACTTAGTGTCTCTATTATTTTTATCATTGAGTTCAGTTTGACACTTAGCTGAAAAGTGTCTGGTGGAGCTACACCCCCCACCCCATCTCGCTAGAAAAGAAAATGAACCTTACAGTATCTCCGTTATTTGTCGTCCCCAATCAAAAATACCAAGTGTCCATTCAGGATGAGAATTGAATTTCCTACATTTTCTATGTATCAACACATCTCTCATTGAAAACACTGCAACATGGCCGAGGCTTCAATTTCAGCGATTTTGCCGCGAAAATAAGCGGTTCTTGATTTACCGGACATTGGCGCCGGCCCCCTCAGGTCCGGTAAATCGGTAATCGCAAAAGTATAACCAACCCAAGTAAACAAAACCACGCTTTTCCGATTCGGCCGCAAATTCTGCAGAGTGCAGAGTACAGTCAGGTTCCAGCTGCTGGCGCGCCGCGCGCAACGAATGAGCAGCGAGGCACTGCCGCCGCCGCGCCGCACGGGGCACGGACACGCGGACTACGCGGGCGGCGAAGTTACGCGATTATTCTGAAATACGATTCGCGAAAAACAGCGAGCACTTCAGGACCACTAAACGGCGCCTCCAAATTAGTGATTTATAAAACTACCGCGCACAAATATATTTCCCGGTTTTACGTCCGAATTCCCTGACTTTTCCCCCGGGTTTTTCCCCGACCCTTCAAAATTCCCTGACAATTCCCGGTATTCCCGGTCCCTAGACACCCTAGATTTGCATGTGTGTGTGTGTGTGTGTGTGTGTGTGTGTGTGTGTGTGTGTGTGTGTGTGTGTGTGTGTGTGTGTGTGTGTGTGTGTGTGTGTGATGTGGGTAGGAAGGTGCGACTGGAATGGGTACACTTGGACGAGCACTGGAGAGGACAACACTCGAAGCCCACCACTAGCCCCTTTTTACCTGAAGGAAATAGTGGGAGGCCCCTTAACCCGAGTCGAAAGGGAAAACCTGATCCCTGATCCATGGAGTATCCCTGCAGTGCAGTCGGGGGGAGGGAACCGTCGTCCCCACTTTCCTAGCCGGCGGCCGCGGGGAGCCCCAGGATCGAACAGGTACTTCAAGGAAGGGAGCCTCTCCCGTGGTGCTTTGGCGTTAAGTCCCAGCGGCTGCCATGGGAGCCCTTCGCGGTTGTTGGTTTCGAAGGTGCTGGGGTTACGGCCAATGCTAGGCAAGTCGACGGGATCCGGTGAAGGCGCCTTACCTCAAACGCAGATTCCAACTGCAAGGTACCGTAGCCGACCCGCCGGCAAGTTCATGGGGAGACACTACCACCGAGAAGAAGTGAGGTGCAGGATACACCGGACCACAGTTGGGCAACCTAATAATCAGAAATAATGAAAAGACTCTGGGAACACTGAAAACTGGGTTTGCTACCTGAGCTGAGGAAAGGGAAACACACGGAAGATATAGGTCAATTGTAGAATTATTCGTCTAATAATTTGATTGACTCTCCGAATAAGTTTTTGCCCAACTCTGCACCGAACCCTGTTACCGCCACGGGGGGGGGGGGGGGCTAGGAGTAGGAAACTCCGAAGCCGAACAGCGAGAGGGGACGATCTGTCCCATGTGTCCATCCCGGCCGATCACGAGATGATTGGTGGGTGCGCATATCAGGAGCGCCCGAGTACCAAAAAAAACCCACGGTACCCTGGTACTAGGCTATCACCACCTGGGCGATTGGAGTGCGATACACTCCCCCCTATGAGAGTGCGGGCTCTCCGTGTCAACAAAGCGAGTCGTGAGATTTGTAAGGCAGGGCACGTTCAATCTACGAATTGTTGTTGTTGTTGTTGTCCCTATCTTTTTTCCAGCAAAAACCCCCGCCAAGGGAACAGGCTTGGAACACTATCAGCGGGAAAAGAAGACCCTGTTGAACTTAACTCTAGTCCAGTGCTGTACGGAAACATGCGAGGCGTAGCATAAGTGGGAGGTCCCGAACCCAAATGGGCTTCTTCAAACACCTCCTAGCATGACTCCAGACAATATCATAATTTAAAATCACAAGTCGAATAGCCTATGCTATTGATCAAAATTGTAGAAATAGCGTGATAGCATCATTTTATTAAGTCAGCATCACTTGACAGAATGCTGATAATTGGACTGAATGGTTCATAATCAGTGTGCTTCAGAGGAGAAAAATATTTCAGTCTTAGTTTGTTGTTTTAAATGCTTCAGTAATACTTATTTTATTTATGTTCTTGACCACAGCACAGAGAAATTAGACTCTCACTAAAATAACAGTTCTACGTATTCTTTTGGCTGTATTTTCTTTACAAATCTTTTACAAATAATAAAAAAACCAATATTAATTTGTTTCATTTTTTATCAGAATTATTTTCAAAAATATTCAGTCTGTTTGACAGACAAAGATGGGAAGGAATAGAGATATTTTTGTGTTACTTCATCGAGAGGATTAATTATCAAAAATGGATGCACAGACACAGAGAAACAAACACGAAGTTGGTAAGTTCTGCCGAATACTTTAAGTTCAGAGAACCAAACTTTGGAGATCTTTTTTAGCCTTACCTTTAAATTTTTTTTCAAATTAAAATGGACTGACAACCTAGGTACTCTGCTTATGTACCCGTACTTTAGGAATAAACACAAAATGCAATCTGGGAAAACTGACCGAACCAAAAATGAGAAATGACAAAACTCAATTTACGAACAATATGCTGGAATATCCAACGCCGATTTCAACCTGAGCCCCAAAATTTTCCAACTTTGACATCAGATCACATTTATTTTGCTCTCCTGCAACATTGAATGCAGTCCATGAGGACCTTTTTCCCAGATCATATCAAAAAAAGCAAAACATTTTCTTTAGTAAACAACTTTCCTTGTGATACGAGAATCACAGTGGCTAAGTGTGCAATTCAGAGACTTTCCTTGAAATTCATTGGCTTCACTTGAACTTGAAAATCCTCCAGATTCAATTTACAATTCAGAGATAGAACCAAAACGCCTTGAGATTTCTCAAGGAAGTTTCAAGGAATTTTCAAGAGAGATTTTAAAAACACAGTTCAAGAAACGCTCAATTCAGAAACCCTCCAAAAACGCAATGCAGTGTACTCCAGTCAAATCTCAAGGAGATAATTTCAAGGTAACTCATTAGCAATGTTGAAATAGACTAAAGATTTCTCAAGAATTGCTGGTTTAGAGGGAGCATCTCTGAATTGTATTATTTTCGTCTTGACTCGACTCAGCATGCTATTTCTCAAGCCAAGCTCAAGTAAAGTAAAGTCTTTGCATTGCACCCTAAATAATGTAAATATTCTAGCATTGAATTGAAAAAAAAAATTGAGAGCTAAACTCTTGGGTTTTTCAGCATATCAATGACAATATAGATGTCTACTTTTCGCGAAACTTACTTAGACTTCCAATTGAAAAGTTTCAAGTGGCTGAACTAAAATTCACGATCACCAGAACTTGAAAGAAAGAAAGAGAGAGCAAATAATTATTATATTAAAATATAAAGATAAAAAATGATTAAGGATTTTAGCTCAAAGAACAAACCATGTGCCTTTACTCCCTGACAGAATCTAGGGGCCATAAAGCTGAAATAACTTCAAAAATTTTTTCATGTCAACATTATTTCAGGAAAACCTCCCAAAAATTTAAAATAATAAATAGCGCTAACTATCAAGTATTTTACGTAGTTCTTGCTAGAGGTCATCACATGAAAGATGGCAGATGACAGCTTGCTCGGTTTCCTACAGCGTAGGTTTGTTCGCATTTCTGCGCATCGAAGTCAGCGCGTAGAAACAAAAACCCATCCACCGCACTGTAAACAAGCCTATCTGTCACCTGCCAACTTTCCAAAAAATTATTTCTTAAACATTTTCAGTTACTCAACTAAACTTAGAAGACCAACTAAAGGAGCTATCAATCCGTTTGAAATATCTTTTAGTTTTGCCTGAAAGCAAGTTGCGCCTCATAAAAATACATCATAACTTTCGAAAGTCTTGGTTTGAGTGTATGGGGAAAAACAACATAAAAATTATTCAACGTTTTTGCCATCTTGAGCAGGAAATCTATCTCTCTCTCTCTTCAGTTTTAAATTAAGTAAATGCAATGCAGCAGTCTAATAATTTAAAGTACACCAGATTTAGTACACAAAGCGCATTTTTGGATCAAATCCTAGTTTATCAAGATTCGGCTGACACGCAAAGTTCACCATAGGTGGCGGTCCGCACATTAGGACTAAATTATTGGATGACGGTGGGAATAAATGTTCAGCGATCATTTCTGAAGATACAAATCCTACGCTGTACTTCCAATCTGGAAAAGAGAAAATTGGAAATTAAAAATTTGGGGTAGAAAAACCAAAAATAGATTTGAACAACTTGTTGAGAGCTAAATCAAATTGTTGGAAAAGAGAGTGATTTTTCGTTTCTTCCATTCTATCGGTCACAGGTAAAAAAAAAATTCTTTCCTAACAATAATAAAAACACAAGAGATTGCAAGTATTGATGAGAAAGGGAAAGAAACTGTTCACCACCAATCTAACAAAATGGTGCCGAGATGGTGATGAGCACAAAAATAAACTGAACACAAATATTTTTATTTTATTTTTGAAAACAACCATATGACCAACATTGTTTTTTCATTGACTCATATGGCTCTATGTTTAAATACCTAAACGGTCATTGCCACTGGAAAACAGGACATAATCAGAGTGGGCAATATGTATACACTAGTGCCGAGCGTGTTCTAGGCATAAGCCAATCTCAATAGTTTGGGTCCAGGACATGATCATTGTTTAAGACCCTGCCCTGAAAGACAAACCTAGAACACGTTTGGTACCGGTGTGTACACATCGCCCATTCTGATCGTGTCCAGAGCACATTCTTTTTCTTCAGTGTGTGGTGAGGTGATCTTTTCCCTTTTCCTACACCCTTCGATCAACTCAGGATCTGGCGTTTTTCGCCCGCAAAATATCTTGCCACGGAGCACACCCCAGGTTCTCTTAGAAAAGAAATCTTACTGTGGTGATGCTTGTGCCAAGATATTTTGACGTACTAAATTCACAGGTGAAAGGCCAGCTGGTTCCCATGTGGGATCTTTCGTGGAACTTCACCTATGAATTCAGTATGGACGACCTACGGGTTCCTTTTGTTGATCGGATGCCTAAACGATGAAGATTAAAGATAGTTAAGACAATCTCCAATTGAACAATTAAATATTTATTTGACTGAAGATAGATAAATAACCAATGAATTAATTACGGCTGTGTCCGAACCCGATACGCTGCCGCATGAATCGGGTCGAAATCCGGAATGAATCTCTCTTCTATTTCCCTCAGCCGGCAGACCCCCGATCTTGAATTTCCGCGAGACTCCCGCATGCGCACCGACAACACATGCTCTTTCTCTTTGCTCTCCCCCTTTTCTGTTTCCTCTCTTTCTCTTCTCTCACTCGCGACATGTGTTGTCGTCGCGCCTGCTTGAGTCTCTGTCACAAGTGTAATTGCACAGGATAGAATTTCACCGAGCAGTAAAATTATCTACATTTTAAACACCCATTAGTTTAAATGATTCTTCTAAAGGGTCATTCTATCATAACTGTAACATTTTAAATTTATTTCTATCTAAACTTGAAGGGTTGAAGGGTTGTCATAAACTCATCAACCGCCTCTTCACTTAAAATCTAAAATTCTGAATTTTAAAACAAAGAATATTGCATAGCTTTAGTAAGTTGCAAGTAGGACATGATGGGGGTAAAATGTTGTATCTGTCACATTTTAAAACTTTAATATTGACTTTAAAACTTAAACTTTTTAACTTTAGAGCGATGATCCAGGTCTAGGTGCACTGTACCTATTTGCCAGCTTTGTTGCAGTAAAGTAGAAAAAGTCAAGTTTTTAAGTCAAAATTACAGTTTTAAAATGTAACGGATGCTATATTCTATCCAGCCTGACCCTAATTTGAATATCTTTTATCAGGACATTCAGAATCTGCCAACTTGCCACTCGTGCCTTGACTGGAAAATTAGTGCCAAGCCAACCGACAAGGCAGCATTACAAACAATTAGATAGAGGAGCTTACCTTCTGAAGGTCTATCTACAGTGTACCACACTTTGAAAACATCCGGAAAATTTTCAGACGCTTTTTCTAATTCATCCCTTAGTAAAATGTCATTTTCTGATTGATTCGCAAATAACAGAGCAAGTTTTGTATGATCTTCTGGATCTTTAGTCACATGACGAACCAGCTGTAGCATAGGAGTGATTCCGGTGCCACCTGAACATAAAATGTAACAAGAAATCAAAAACGGTTGGTTGAAGCTGGCAGAGAAGACCAAAGCAGTGAAGCAATGTCGATTTCGGAAGCAAAAATAAAGCCACATTTCCAATGAGACGCAAGGCCTTGCGTTTGGTAGCATTGCAATGCTTGCATTTTGACTGGCAAAGAAGCGGGAATGAAAACCGTTCCAAGAGGACATAAGAATCGAACAATGAGTAATCAGGATTTCAAAAGGCACTCATCAGAGAAAACCAGCACAGAGGAGACACCGTAATCTGACTCCGACTCTCTGCTGCGTAACGATGCTAGATGTTTACTTCTTAACTCTGCCGCATCTCTAATGTGAAGCCTATGCAAGGCATTGGTAACAATCCCATCCTCCAAATATAGTTCAACTCCATAGTGTTTAGCCTTCAGCCTAGGGGTTATTTGGCGCAATTCCAAAATTCATTTGACTTTATAAATGAGTCAAGAGCTCAAAAGCGTAATTAACAGCCGGTTAGAGTAAAAACTATGGTTGTCTCTAGTGAAATGTAAGTACTTTTGACATAGCAACCATTTCACAAAGCATATTTCTCATTTTTAAAGGTGCAATCTAATCTCGACACCATTTTTTCCAGTTTTAATATCATGATTCCAGCTGTTAAATTTTAATTTGAATAGAGTCCGGGAGGATTAGCTTGTTACCTGCTATCATAGAAACATTATCCACTTTCATGATGACTGGAGGTTCTCGGCGGTTAGTAGTAATTTGAAACTGTCCTCTTCCTAGATAAATGAGACGTCCAGAGGGGCCTCGTACATCAATCGAATCACCAATTTTCATATTCTCCAAATGCTGACTCATTTTACCACCTTCGGGAAATTTTGGATGAACATCCTTGAAGTAGACCTGCAAAATGAAGAGACAATTAGCTTGGAGGCAAAAAAAAAAAAAAAAAAAAAAAAATGCAAAATGAAATTAGCTTCATATTAGCAGTATATGCCCAGTTAGCAAATAAGCGCTCCGATTCAACTCGGCGATACCGATTCGCGAGCTGCGTCGGAGACGCTCCGGTGCGGAATCTCGGAGTAGCTGACAGGTATAAACGCACGAATTGGATCCCTGAAGACGGCTCGTAGCCCAACCTTTGAACACTGCACAGCGAGTCGGCTCGGACGCAGCTCGGGGCTGTCTTACAGAGACGACTCGAGAATCGCGCACCGAGCGCGATCCCGGTGCATATTTCCGAGAATCAAACCTCGTCGGTACCTATTTTTCGATTTTACGATATACTCAAGAATCGCGAGAACCTCTCATTTTTGGAAAGCTCTCTAAAGCTCAAAACTAGTCTTTCGTAAAGTTTAATGAGGCAAAGTGATTTGCCTACATGCCTCCCACAGGGTACAGCAAAAAATAAAACATAATTTTGATGACTTTAGAATCTATTAAACTTTGCAAACTACCTCAAAGTAGGGAACAAAATTCCAAAACTGATTGCTTTATATACAAACGATCCTTCCTTCTCTAAAGTTACTCTTCTCAGTTATACCCTATACCACGACTACCAGCATCATGTTTCGTGTTGTACTTACGCTCTCTTGTTCTATTGTGGTGTGTATATGGGGAAGCACTCGCTTGTAGGGGAAGGGAAAGAGAGAGAGACGAGAGAGAGAGAGAGAGAGAGGAGAGAGAGAGAGAGAGAGAGAGAGAGAGAGAGAGGAGAGAGAGGGGAGAGAGAGAGAGAGAGAGAGAGAGAGAGAGAGAGAGAGAGAGAGAGAGAGAGAGAGAGAGAGAGAGAGAGAGATAGTGCCATGCAATGTGAATGGTCATAATGGAGAAAGAAGAGCAAATTATTTTTAATTTTTATAACAGTCTGCAACAAATGCCGAAGAAATGAAGAGAGGAAGGGGGAAGGAAAGGAAGGTGTCTTTGTCGCTTGTGACTGCAAATAATCGGCTCCGTCTTTTTCTAACACGCACTTTCAATAGGACAAAGAAAGAGAAGGACAGGCTACCTGGATCTGCCAGTGGCACACTGGCCGGCACAGGGAGGCGGCGGGGGTCGTTTCCAGGAATGAATGAATGCGGTTATGAGAATATGAGGGGATGATGGATCTTGTGAGTAACTGCTCGCCGAGCAGCCGAGTAGCTGCGCACGAGCGCTGCTCGGAGCAGCCGAGGAGCGTCAGGGAAGACAGCTAGGGCACCGCTCCGTGCGCGATCGGAGCGCTAATTCGGAGACGTTCTTTGCGCTCGCGGACACCGCTCGGTGCGCGATCGGAGCAGTTATTTGATAACTGGGTGTATGTATGCGTTGGGCGCAATTCATATGCTCAGGTAATTTAAGGGGCCTTGTAAAATGCCTCGGCAATACAAACCAAATTTTAAAAAAGTCCCTTCAAACAACCAATGCTTATTGAATACTGCTGAATATCGAATTCTGTCCATCGATGTTGGTTGTCATTTAAAGGGGCTAAGGCCCATTCGACAACTTTGCCAGTTAAGACCTGCATTGCTTCCTTATTTAACTCCATTATAATTGCATACCTTCAGCCATTGACTGCATTTATTTTCTTTATTTTCGCATATTTCCTCAAAATATTTTGGAATTTCATAGAATAAGTAAAGAGGAATTCAAACAGTCAGCTAACTCAAATTTGGCCAAAGTGGAATTCAGCCCTTTTACACTAAACCGCGTTGAAGTGTATGTATTCAGATAAAGAGGAAGTATTCAAATACCAATAAGTATTCGAATACAAATACAAAGAATTTCAGACAAGGTAAATAAAGATAAAAAATGTATCCATCATAAAGAAGACTTGAGAAATAAAAAAAACAGGAATAAATTTATT
>VMOF01000001.1:521827-568797 GCA_011764245.1 Trialeurodes vaporariorum
CTCTGAAGAATACATTTAATTACCATCTGAAGGTTTGGCGATTACCGATTACCCAGTAATCGTGTGATCAATTACACTCCTATTTACCTAAGTCTGGATCGTATCCTTTTAGTAGAAAACGACTCACTTCAAGGGGGCAACTTTTTCATATCCACTCTTTGAGCTTGGCACGACGCGACGCAAGACCACCTAACTTTTCTGAGTAGTTCGCCCTTATCTATCTTATCGAATGGAAATTTATACTTCAGTAAGTCTTACATAATTTCGCACACTTGATGCTTTCTTTATTTTGTCTGAACTTGTTCGTAATTTGAAAGCAGCAACACGTAGCGTATTATGTCATGGGTCATTCGATCAGCGTCCAGGAAGCTGTTTTTACAGTGTGATTTGTCTTTTTTTGTCCGGGGTGTTTATTTACGACGGCATACTTTTTTTTGTGTGCATATTATGCGAATCGCAAGGCCAAAATAAAGTCGCGCCTTAAGGTGAATCCTCAGTGACCTATAGTGACATTCTCATCAGCTAGTGAGGCGCCTCTGTAGCGCGCTCTCTCAGCTTTTCCGCCCCGAGTCGTATAGTGTCTTTCTCCTCATTTGAGCTCATGTGTTAGAAAAAGACTGAAATTGGGACTAGAGTCCTGATGGCCCCTCTCTAACCCATGCGTTTAAATGGGCAAAGAGAGAGAAAGACCAATTCCATATCTGGCTATTCCGGCCATGTTTCCGCTTTTGACCGTCATTTGCGCGAGAGCTGGAGTCGACTTTTCGAACATGTTTTATCGTTCAAGGTGGTTATTAAAATCATTCCGTGCTTTGTACCACCGATCTGTCGGGTCGAAATCACGGGCAAGAAATTGTGAGTTTTTTGAGGTTCTGATTGAATGCATGAAATCTTCAAACTCACAATTTTTTACCAGTAATTTCGACCCGATTTTTTTTTTTTTTTTTTTTTTTTTTTTTTTTTTTTTTTTTTTTGGTTTTAAACGCAATTTTCAAACATTTTTGAAAACCTTTCGTTTCTCCTAGCTTTCACTTAGACCTGTGCGATGTCTCGTTCGATCCATCGAAGTCGCTTCGATGTCGATTTCCAAGATTGGAGCGATTTATTGAAACACCGAAAAATCGAAAAAAATCGAAAAATATCGAAGCATCGAATCACCGAGCCAAATCGAAACATCGATCCACATCGAAACATCGATCTACATCGAAATATCGCAACATCGACCGGTATCGAATCGTTGATTTACATGGAAACATCGATCTGCATCGAAAAATCCATCTGCATTAAAGCATACATTTACATCAAAATACCAAGACGTTAACAAAATTATCAAAAAAAAGTCAAGCATTGAATTTTTTATTGCCGCATTTCTTGATTTTTAGATTAATCGCGGTCCGGATCGATGTGTCGATATTGATTGATGCTTCACTGTCGATCGATCTGGATCAAAGTTTCAATGTTCCGATGTGGATTGATGTGAACCGATGTATCGATGTGGATCGATGTTTCGATGTATCTCATGATACATCGAACCGCAGTCGATGTCCCTTAAACATCGAACAATCGTATTTGCATCGAACATCGCACAGACCTACTTCCGCTTATGAAGGAAGCAAAAGGCGGAAAAGCTTTGGTTTCAGTGAGTACGCGATAGTGGCGCCTCCTCAGCGGATAAGAATGTTACTACAGGTCTTTATGGGGATTCACTCATTGCCAGAGTTCCTTGGTGGAAGTTCTTCACAGCGAGTACCGACGCGAGCTCAGCGAGTTCTGATTGGTCGTTGGTTTTAGACTTTCACGGAGCGAATATAGAGTCGAAGACATCGAAGGCTCCACCCAGAAGAGTCGATCAGAAGAAAGAGAAGACGAGGTGCGTTTGGGAACGGACCGGAGGGAGTGCTATTTGGCAACCATGTTTTTTCCTATATGAACCTATACAGAAGTTTCGATTTTTCCAGGATTCAGTGAATTCCCTTAAGATCGACCATTTTACGTTGGTTTGAACGGAGAAAATCCATTTTTGCCACATTGCACGAGGAGACAGAGTTTTTTTTTTTTTTTTTTTTTTTTTTTTTACAGAAATGCCGCACTTCTTTGTTTTGAAAATTGAAAAAAAAAAACTATAAACCTTCATTCTTTGTTAATTACCACGCCTTCGACGCCTTACTGCTACGCATTTTAATTACTACGCCTATGATGCAAGCCTTTGTAAATTACGGTTTTACGTTTCGGAAGCCTTTTTGCTTCAATATTTGTGGATCAGAAATAGACACACTAAAACTCAGATCGTAGCACGAAGCACTGAGTTGTTTTTATCGCTGTCTCTGGAACTTTGAGAACTAGTTTGAAGTATCTATCTCAGAAGTAAAAAACAAGGCTCCAACTAAAATGGGGGGGGGGTATCACAAAATTAAGATGCATTGATTAAAAACGTGCTCAAAAATTGATAAGCACCTGGCAACGTTTGATTAGAACTGTTTTTATCCCCGTTATGACGTATGCAATTTGTTTCAAATTCAAGCTTCAATATGTTTGCTCCTAAATATACTAAAAATAATGATGATAAGTATAAATAAATGAAAGTATAAGACTGTTTTTAATGTTTGTATCTTTTTTTTTTTTTTTTTTTTTTTTTTTTTTTTTTTTTTTTTTTTTTTTTTAAATCAGCAGACATCCAATAAATATAACCGTGAATTAATCAATCGGACAATGATCAAAACATGTGATCCGCCTTAAAACACGTGAATGCCTCTGGAAACAAACGAATAATAAAAATAAAAAAAAAATAATAATAACGCGGTGGACTGCAACTTTAACTCAATACCTGAAGGTGATCTCTGAAGGTTCAAGAAGTTTAATGATTTTGATCTTTGAAAGTTTAATCTGTAAAGGTTGGTCACCGAACAGAGCGTTTAGCGCTGAATCCTAGAATTCAGCCGCAAGATTGCTGTACCGTTCGGTAACAGCCGAATTACCGATAAAAAGTTACTATATTGAAGACATGCTCTTACAACAATGTAGGTAGAGCTCGTTTCACGAAAGAAGACCGTTGACAGATTATGTGGTTCGCTGCGCAAAGACGTGTTTGCGCTCTTGCACATACGCAAAGACGTGTTTGCGTTCTTGCACATGCGCAAATACGTGTTTGCGTTCTTGAACATGCGCGAAAACGCAAACTTGTCTCTGCGCAGTAAATAAACCCATCTGTCATCGGCCAACTTTCGTGAAACAACCTCTACTAAGGTACTTTGTATGACTTTCAAAAGAAAGTACATACCCTGGTTGAAATTCTCATTGTTAAATTTCTCTGTTGTTTTCAATGGAATGTATAATTTTTCAAGACCTATTCTAAAATTGACATTCTACTTTTAAGTAGTCCTTGAACTCTTGAAATCACAAAATTGCTCAAAGCTTATCGGTATTTAAAGGAGTAAAAATTTCGACCTGGGTATTTTCTTTTGAAAGTTATAGTACTTCACAACTGCGCAGCTTAGAAGAAAAGGAATTTAAATAGTGAAGGGATCTGATAAAAGCTGAACTGAAATTAAGGTTTGAGGATGATGAGTACTCATAAAAAGGGCGTAAATCCTTATGAGGATGATCTTCACAGAAAAAAGAGGAAAAACACTTTGGTAGCGCTGACTAAACCTTTGGTAGAAAAGTGACCCAACAAAAGACTTTATTGGAGCCAACCAAATGTTTGGTTCACCCAGCAAAATCTCTGGATAGCTCTACTAAATTCTTTTGCTGGGTCATTTTTCTACCAAAGGTTTTGTCAGCGCTATCAAAGCGTTTAACCGTTTTTTCAATGTCGATTAAATTTAATTACCGCATCGAAAGGTTTGACGATTCTCGATCACTCAACAATCGTGTTTAATCGATTGTCAACCCCCCCCCCCCCAGTTTTTCCAACTTTGCTTTGTAGCACTCTGGTGCCCAAAACCGGTATACTTGAACTTTGAATCTTGAACCAGTCACCACCAGTAGTACCAGTACTGCCAAATTTGGCGGGAAATTAGAAAAAAAAATTACATTAAGTCAAATGGGGGGAAATGCGTATTGTTGTAAGCAAAACGGCAGCCCTGCTCATCACCACGCGTCCTCATATTGACAAAGCAGTAGAACTCGTACGTCGAGTATTTTCCGTGCTATTGTGTGTTGATGATGATGATGATGATGATGATGATACATTCTGGACTTCTCCTTTCTTGCTGAAGCGGCTCTAAATTGCGAGTAATTGCGCGGGTCGACTTGTGTTTTGTCACGTCGCGTCGTCGCTGCTTCTTTGCACGCGAATCTATCTGTTGAAACCGTAATTTTATTTTTGGTCCCTCCTTTTTGTCCCCCACCCCCACCCCCTCCACACCCCTCCCCCACCCCCATCTATACCGACACTTCGTTTCTTCCGTTTGATGGGATGAATGATGACAAGAAGAAGAAGAAGATTTATTATTTTCTCGACGTTCACCCAATTTATGTCTGACTCTTAGTTGTCAGATTGTGTCAGAAAGATCTTCAATGCTCCATTGATTCAAATGAGCAGTTTAAAGATCCTTCTGCACAATTTGACAACCATGGTCTCTGGTGGTGGAGAGCAGCCCCCGCACCCGGCCACTGGCTGCGTTGAACTTGCGATTAAGGTAAATACAAATAAGTTCGGTATTTGACTTGCGAAGCTCGGAGGAGTAAGCATATGGAGGGTAAGCGTGAGGGGCAGGAGGAGGGGGAGGGGGGGGAGATGTAATCAAAGGAGAGGAAACTGGCAATCCGTTCAATTTAATCCTGCGGATCAAGGTCCCTGAAGCGTGGAGCCGTTGCCGAATTTCATTTGATAACTTTAAATAGCATGACATGAATGTAAATCTTTCTAGGCGGTTTTCTACTAGTGTATTTCCGAAATGTATAGTCGGGTATGAAAATTATGTTAAACAACCCCTGTTGGTAGTCGACCGGCAAAACCTCTCTCCATTAATTTATGCATTGCAGGTAGGCAGAGTAGGCTACCCCCAAGGTTATAGATTATACAGGTATATGCTCATCTGACTTCGCGGCACAAATCTAGTGGCGCGCAGTTCAAAATTCGCATCCATCAAGATGGCCGGCAAAAGCAGAAAAATACGACGACTCGCTCGGGAGACTTCGGGTGTTACTCTCGAAGTCGCCCGAGTGAGTCGTGTTTTTCTGCTTTTGTCGGCCATCTTGGCTGAAAATTTTGAACTGCGCGCCACTAAATTTGTGCCGCGAAGTCAGATGAGCATACCTGTATAAAATGTATAACCCTGGGCTACCCCAAGCCAAAATCGCCTCTGTGAAAGGCTAAAGCCAAGAAACAACGACCAATCAGAGCTCGTCAAGCTTGTGTTTGTTCTCCCCATAAAAAGTTTCACCAAATGACTCTTAGGGTGCAATTCAGAGACTTGACGTACAAAATAGCCCCCTTGACATGGCCTTAGCTTGAAAGCTCCTTCAGATTTTCCGAATTAAACTGTGTACAAGGGATGAGGATGAGCGACAGACTTTTGGAATCAACAAATGAACCGGTGGCGTAGACTTTGGATTTTTAATGGGGGGGGGGGGGGTAAATTCCGAGTAGATTCATTATGATGAGGGGTATGAGGGGCACTCTCAGTGAGAGAGGGCCTGGGGGATCTCCCCTAGAAAAATTTTAAAATTCAGGTTCTCTCAAACGATATTTTAAACAATTTCATTTTTACCAACATGAGTTAATGGAATCTGTACATTTTCTTCATTTCATCGACAAAAGAGGAATTTCTCATTTTAGACTTACTTTAGGTGCAGTTAAAGGGTAAATTAGAGCTACTTCTGGCCATTTCTTTCCTTCTTGCGGTTTCTATACATGAGAGAATTCTTTTGTAATCCAAGGTGTATTTCGTTTGTGTTAAAGAAACTACACAGTGAAATATTGACTAAGAGGGAATTCCTTTAACCCAAGGAAAATGTCTGCTGCTATAAGTAAAAGATTCCTTGTTGTGACAGTGATTCTCCTCCATGCAATCAGAACTTACTTCGCGCAAGGAAAACTGTCGCAAGTAAACATGTTTCCTTGTTTTTGAAGAAGTGGTTTCTCTTAGTGCATAAATATTCCTCTCTTCCTTCATTTTTACTGTCTGTTTTCCCGTCTTCCCCCCCCCCCTCAACTTCTTTTCTTCTCTCTCCTTCTTTTTCTCATCTGCTTTTCATCAAATTGGGGGGGGGGGCTAAACGATACTCCCCCCCCCCCATCTCAAATATTGGATGGACAAAAAGGCCACCCCGTCCCCCCTCCCAAGATCACGCTACTGAAATGAAGTGTTTTGGAGCCACTTTTCCAAGGTTAGAAGTGGCTCCAAAAACGCTTAATTTGTTGATCTCAAAACTCTATCGCTCATCCATATCCCTCGTGCAAAGTTCAAATGGAAAAATCTCAAGGAATTTTCAAGCTAAGGCGACAAATCAAGGAGGTTTCTTCGACGAGTTTTTAAATTGCACCCTAACTATGTGCATGGTTACGTCTCTCAAGATTTGGCAGCACTGGTCCCAACAAGATGTTCTCGAGTCTGATCTACTGTCTGGGAGTCTGGATTGTAACATTGTAACAATGAGTCTCGCTGATCCCGCCAGTAAAAATTAGAGCAATTCAAGAAAAAGGAAGTAATTAACGATTAGGCTCCACCTCGAATGATGGGGGCTAATGTAACTACAGGACGATCGAAAACCTATACGTAAAAAAATTACAGAGCGTATTCTTGAGGCCAAATGATAAGACTTTTCCCCGTAAACATGAGACTAAATGTGTCTAAAAATGCCTCCCTGAATCTGACAAGGGGAGGCTCAGAAGTCGCCGCCTCCGATTTTGAAAACAATTGCACGAAAATGTAGCTAAAGTAAAACTATTAGACCCGTGTTTCTCACTTTTTGCCAATGGGCCTTCCTAAAGCGTCAGGAATTTTTTGAAAGTTGCCGAAATTCACGTAAAAACCCGAGCGGAGAGCGTTCCGAATATTTACGTAAATTTCGGCAACTTTCAAAAAATTCCTGACGCTTTAGGAAGGCCCATTGGCAAAAAGTGAGAAACACGGGTCTAATAGTTTTACTTTAGCTACATTTTCGTGCAATTGTTTTCAAAATCGGAGGCGGCGACTTCTGAGCCTCCCCTTGTGAGCTGAATCCCCCGAAGTTTCGTAAAGTTAATGGTTTTTTGCAATTGCGTTTACAATTATCATGCTTCCCAGGGAGATATGGTTTGTGTCACATTCATTAGTAACCATGAAAATTTCAGAAATTAAACATCTAATGGTCTCCCAGGTTAGTTCAAAACGCCGCGCCACTTTTCCGTTTGTACCTATATTATAGGAAAGCAGGGATTGGGAGCCGGAGGAGTGGTCGGATCTGAATTTTATATTTTCCTCGGCACTTTCGCGAGCTCCCATCGCGATAAATTGAAACCGAATCTTTGAAATCAAGTTCGGTTGGTGCAAGAGCCTTTAGATTCAGTATTTGAATGATAAATTGTAACTCATTTTAGTATTCCCACAGTTTTCTGCCGAGCAGAACATAAAATTCAAATCTGAGCACGGCTCCGGCTTCCAATCCCTGTAGGGGAAGTAGTTAACTGTTTGTACTCGGGGGAGTTGGAATTGCCTATACGATGAATTGAAGGCGAGGCTAGTTCAAAAGAACGCCACTTTTCTGTTCATACATATGTATACTGTAGTGATCTAGGAGGGTTTGGGGCCCTGCTGGTGAGAGCTCTGCGATGTCGGTCGGTTCGAAGCCCTTGGGATGATCACGGTAATGCAGAAGTACGCGACAGAATTAACTTATGAACACTTTATTAGATGAAAACGCGGCACTTACTTCGGATTTCCACGCTTACAAACTCTAGTTTTAAGAGCAATCTATATAAAACTCAGATTCACGCTTCCAAAATCAATTGTACCAGGGCTTGAACCTGCACTCACACGATCACAATCTCGCAAATCCAATCTCACAAATCCCCACACTATTCGCAATCTTCACACTCTTCGCTTTCTAGCCGTCGTTGTCAGTGTTTTTTTTTTTTATCACCTCGGATGCTTGCAATGACATATCCGAAAATCGCAATCGTGTGTCATTACACACGATTTTCCTAAACAAACGCATCTCAAACTCGACGATCCATACAAATCACACAAACATCTCGCATTCCAAGCGCCAAAATGCAGCTTCTCGCGGCCTCGCCTATAGATTGAACTCTGCCGAAGTGCAATCTAAGCGTTGCCAAATCTATCAGATACATGAATACTAAACCCATATTTGGGTAGCGAACGCTCCCCATTACAATATTGTTTCTGTATAGGGAAGGTAGTTAACTATTCGTACTCGGGGGAGTTGGGATTGCCTATACAACGAATTGAAGGCGCCCGACGAAGCCTTATCTTGTAATAAGTGTTTTCGTCGATAATCGCTTTTATCCGGAATGAAAACTGAAAGAATGAGAAACAGACTGGAGGAGAAAAACGAGTATACTTGGGCTTGGCCCATGAAGAAGGTTAGAAGGCCGTTTGTACTTCTTAGGTAATTTTGCGTAACTTTGAAGTCAAACATTTCATGTTACCGAAAATAAATTTGAATGATTATTTCTTTAATCAGATAGAAGAAACCCTTACAACTAGAAAGAGTTTTAGTCTGTAGGGGTTTCTTTCAAGATGCGACGCATTTTTATGCGGAAACATGACATCTAGTTGATAGTTAATTGAAGACTTTGCCGGAAGAAGGGAACGTAAACAGCAGATGTGTATTTTTTCCTTAAAATCAGCGTATAAGTGGATTCTTTTGTTTATGAAGAACATGCCTGATAGTCTATGGACCAATATTGGTGTCAACGGGATCAAATAAGGTAAAACGAACCATCAGGTGTGTTCTTTATTATTAATCTCCGATCTATTCGATGCTGATTTTAAGGAAAGAACACAACTGATGGTTCACGTGCCCCTCTTCAAGCAAAGTCCTCAATTGAGTACTTGCAAGAGTCTGAAAGTTTGTGTTTTTAACAAAGAAAATGACAGCACTTGATGAGCTGAGAACAAAGGTGCCTTTGGTTTCAAATTAAGTCGCATTGTTCCGTAGAAGAGATTTCGGCCCAAAATACAGTGTTTCAATGGGAATTCCGCTTAGTGACGTCACCACGCACACGATTTTTTGCAGCTATTTTTTTTTTATCAGAAAAAAACTCTACATTTTAGACCCTTGCAACTGCCCCATTGTGGACGTTATTAAAAGAAAATCAATATTTTAAACTCACGGGCTTTTAAAGGGCATTCGCGTCACTAGAAACTTTTTTTTAGGGGTTCATCGGTCACATCCCGAGGCAATCAGTACGAAGTTAGGTTTTCCTTTCTGTTTCTCTCTCGTCTTCTCCTTTTCTACCCCAGTTTTTCTTCTTTTCCGTTTTTCTAGAGCAAGCAGATCCCCCGGTCCCCCAATAGTTACGATCATGTCCCGGGGGGGGATTCTATTTCAGAAGGGGTGCATTTTTTTACACATTTTTATGGGAAAGAAAAGTCCTATTGTGACTTTTAGAACTCGCCGCGAAATTTGTCTACATAGGTTTTGAAACACCCTGTATAGTGTATAAGCAGTTGTCAGTGGTGTAGATCATTCTTTGTGCCCCCCCCCCCGAACTTTTTCTCCTTCGAAGCATGTCAACGTCGAGTGCCTACCGAGGAATTCCTGATAGCTGCGGCACTGTAAAGAATAAAGAAAAATCCGATGAAGGAGGAATGTCGGAACCAGTGGCGGCTCGCCAGGTGAGGCAAGTGAGGCGACAGGGAGCCATCGCCTCACATTTTTTTAAGTTGGAGAAAGAAAAAAAATTAAAAAAGTAAAATATAAAGGTTGAATTGGTTATCATTCCATCATCCTTTGTTTCAATAGTCCAAAAAGTGTGAATGGAACATAAAATTTTCAAAAAAGTTTGTGTGAAGAGCGTTTCACAAAAAATCCCGTGTACCTCTCATTTTCGTCGCCTCACCTCCACGAGCCGCCAAAGGTCGAAACTCTGCGCCTTATTAGGAAAAAGTGCTTTCCTTTTGCGGGGTATGCAATCGGGCCTCCTCAGAGTAGGAAGAGTCACTAAGAAACAAAAATAGGTACTGTCACGCGTCCGGTTCTTTGATTACAGGTTCAGACATCATCTCCCTCGCGCTATAACCTTACCGGTCTCGGACTTGCCATGATTTTAGAATGTCCTTCATTTTGTGGGGAGTGTACTATGACCCGCAGAAGAAAGAACCTCGATCGAAATTTGTTCTCTTCCAAATCTCAGCAGTTTTCAATTAATTTTGCGACTTTCAAGTATTTGAGAATGACGCGAAACGCCACTTGAAATAACGTCTTAAATAATCTGAAATTCTTTTGTGAATAATAGAAAACAAATTCTTTTGCAGAAACCATTTCAATCAGGGGACTTCCTTTTGCAAATCATAGTACATATTGTGCTTTCCCAAGAGCCCCAAAGTTTTGGTAAAAGAGCCGAGGAGGCCGACCGTCGCGTCGCGTCAGCCATTAATTTTTTTAAGGGAAGATAAACGTGTGATTCATCAAATGAAAGTGTTTGATCCTCACCTTTCGAATACCTATTGTTTTTTGTTTGTTCCCCCCCCCCTCCAGCCAACGTGTAAGTTAATCACAGGGGTCGGTTAAAAATTTCCAGAAACCACCTCTTACTTGGTTACTTACTCGCACTTCCTAGGTAAAGAAATCTTGAAGGGTAAAAATACACCATTCATTTTACTTTTCCAAGAGATGGGTACCGTTACCGACTCTTATGAACTTCTTAAAGGGGACGTACACCCTAAAAACAACATTAGCTTAATCGATAGAGGAAAGTGAGACATGAACGATGGTGAAATCCGTTTCTCGAAATTAGACTTCATTGCGAAGATACAGCCGCCTCAAGTAGTCCAGGCAACAGGGGATTTTAGCTTGCAAAGTTTGCGGACTTATATCGGAGAGTCGATTATTATGTATTTTGGGTCGCTGAATCCGAATCTGAACTTTGCGTACGAATCAGAGGGGCGGAAAGGCCGCCATTTTCCAAAATGGCGGTCAAAATCACGTTTTTTTGCCTTATTTTGCTCACAACTCGCGTATTATTGGTCAAATGCAAAAAATACCTTACTACAAAGTTAAAGTTCGTCTAATTTACAACAAAAAAGTATAGGCCATTATTTCGTAAAGATCAAAACTGAATGCGCTATGGAGCCGCGAAAAAACGTGAAATCCGTCTATTGCGGCGCATGACCGCTAAACGCCGCCTTGCGGCCCTTGCGCCGGCCATCGCACGCACGCTCCTCACCTCACCTTGGCAATATGTGAATAACAAACAAAGAAGAACAAATTACTTCAATTTGGCGTATCTTCTTTGGGCTCCAAGTTGTGTTACTCCGTTTTACACCATCCAACAGGTCGAGTAGGCATAGTCATTTAAATGTGGTAATGTATGGTATCAACATTATAAAAATGTCAATCTGCGCCTAATTCGCTCCATCGTTCCGTGTACATTCGTTTATTTTTACCTTCATCTTCACTCTGCCGCCATCCTTTTGAGTCTCTGAGTGGCCCAGCTAGTCCGTACTTTCCACACGGTGGAGAGGGGGTGGGGGTCTGAGCTAGTTTCGGGGCTTTTCCCTCAGTTTCGCGTTCACTTTCAGATTCATCGGTTTCAAACAGAGTGGCTCTGGTCTATGATTCATCAAAACTAGCACTTGGACATATGATTGCTGCACTCACTGTTTCAATTTACGCATTATGCACTGAGCATCTGAGCCCACTTTTTCGGTATCGGCAGGCACTGCAACCGACGCGGCACGCGGAGACAGGACATCCGTCTTATAGTCCCTTGATGGAAATATTGAGTAGGGATTACCGACACGAGCTCGACGAGTTCTGATTGGTCGTTGGTTTTAGGCTTTCGCGGACTCGAGCAGGAGTCGACGACATCGAAGGCCGCACAACAGAGTCGATGAGAGGAAAGAGGAGAAGAGGAACGTATGGGAATCGACCGCAATGTCGGCAATGCGCATGCCCATCACCTGGTCTACTGTCGAACTTAACCTTCGAATACGTTCACGCGGTCGATTCTTCCAAATGCATAAAGCGTCGTATCGGTACTCCCGATACACAATATTTCCATCAAGAGACTCCAGTCTGTCTTTAAACAAAATCTGAATCTGAAGACTAAACAGGGATCACTGGATCGGTCCACTTTTAAATTGTTTTTAACCATGGAAAATGGCTTGTTTCTCAATATGAAGCCAAAGTTGGACTTGGAAACAAGTACTAAGACAATTATTTCTGCGGCTGCATTTTTGATAGACGACGACGCTGCGCCTAATGATTATCCTCTTTGCCCTGGAAGAATGCTTCAAAGACTTAACATTTGGATGAGTCGGTTTTTATTCCTCTCATTCCACAGAAACTTTTCTTCGGAGAAATAAGGAATCGTTGACCCATCAAGAGTATGCCTGATGGAACCAAGCAAGGTTGTGAGAATTGGGGAAAATATTGGACTTAATTACTCGTTTTTCGATTACATGTACTTTAAAAAAGTAATTGAGACGAATCCAAGCGGCGATGAGCAGCACTAGTACCGATTTCAATTCCATTCATTGCCGTTCGTCAAATACCAGCAGTTTCTTTGAAATCAGTGTATCTGCTTACTGCTGCTTTGATCCAATTCAATTACTTTTGAAAAGAAATCGATTTTGTACTCAGGTTCTAGGGGGGTATATCTTCAAATTACCAATCAAAAACAATAGTTTAGTTTGACGGGTAACGCGATATGATGGACAAAACGAAAATTTTGCATAACTCTAAAACGGACACGTCAAGATTCCAAACGAAACGATGCCGAGAAGATTCACCGTCAACTACATGCGCTTAATTTTTCAGTTTGGCATTTGAAAGTTCCGAGTGTCTCTCGGAAAATCTTGAAGTTCAAATATTTTATCGAATCTACATCTTTACACATGAAATAAACTATAACCTCGCGGCGCAGCGTCATCGTCGACAGACGATGCAGCCGCAGACATCATTGTCTTAGTACTAGATTCCAAGTCCAACTTTAGCTTCATATTGAGAAAGTAGATTTTTGCTATGGTTGTAAACCATTTGAAAGTGGACCGATTCAGTGGCCACTGTTTAGTTGTCAGCTTCAGATTTTATTTTAAGACGGATGTCCTGAAATTTCACGGAACGTTGTCTCCGCGTGCCGCGTCGGTTGCAGTGCCTGCCGATGCCGAAAAAGTGGGCTCAGATGCTCAGTGCATATTGCGTAAATTGAAACAGTGAGTGCAGCAATCATATGTCCAAGTGCTAGTTTTGATGAATCATAGACCAGAGCCACTCTGTTTGAAACCGATGAATCTGAAAGTGAACGCGAAACTGAGGGAAAAGCCCCGAAACCAGCTCAGACCCCCACCCCTCTCCTCCGTGTGGAAAGTACGGTCTAGCTGGGCCACTCAGAGACTCAAAAGGATGGAGGCAGAGTGAAGATGAAGGTAAAAATAAACGAATGTACACGGAACGATGGAGTGAATTAGACGCAGATTGACATTTTTTAATGTTGATACCATACATTACCACATTTAAATGAATTTGCCTACTCGACCTGTTGGATGGTGTAAAACGGAGTAACACAACTTGGAGCCCAAAGAAGACACGACAAATTGAAGTAATTTGTTCTTCTTTATTTGTTATTCACATATTGCCAAGGTGAGGTGAGGAGCGTGCGTGCGATGGCCGGCGCAAGGGCCGCAAGGCGGCGTTTAGCGGTCATGCGCCGCAATAGACGGATTTCACGTTTTTTCGCGGCTCCATAGCGCATTCAGTTTTGATCTTTACGAAATAATGACCTGATACTTTTTTGTTGTAAATTAGACGAACTTAAACTTTTTACTAAGGTATTTTTTGCATTTGACCAATAATACGCGAGTTATGAGCAAAATAAGGCAAAAAAACGTGATTTTGACCGCCATTTTGGCGGCCTTTCCGCCCCTCTGATTCGTACGCAAAGTTCAGATTCGGATTCAGCGACCCAAAATACATAATAATCGACTCTCCGATATAAGTCCGCAAACTTTGCAAGCTAGGGCCCACATTAGCTCCCCGTTGCCTGGACTAAAGATCCGGCGTTGACGTCATCTGCTCCAATCGCACGATGCGGTACCATTGCGCTTAGTGCGAAACGCAGCGCCCGCATCGTTCCCCCTCAGTTTGTGAGGTTATCGGCCCACGTAAAAATTGCTGAGGACCAAAATTGAAGAATAAAAAATTTCCTTTTCAACAGTATTTTTATTTTTTCTTCAGGATTTTTTTTTTAACTGAGATATGAACGAAAACGACAAATTTGCGGACTCCGTTCGATCGAGTTTCTGACTTTCCGCGTTCACAAAGAACCGCCTTTTTAGCCAATCATAGTTTATTCTTGAAAACTGTAAGTAGATGGATTATTTATGTAGAAAATTTTACGCTCTTCAAATTTAGTCCTTTAAGTTTTTTGCTTACGGGAAGCCGTTAGCCCGGAAAATGCGAATGAAAACAATAAAATTGTCGATTTTTGGATTCCAACAAGCTTTCGTGAGTAGTTTTTTCCTATTTTCCCTGATACCAGTCAATTTTTGGTGGAAAAGTATTAGAGGTAAAGTTAAAGAATGCAAAATTTCCTATCGATACATCACATAAAAATTTCAAATATAGTTTTCTGGCTGAGAATCTATCATTCTCGGGGAATTGAGAATTTCAAGATGGTAAGTCAGAAGCTCGAAATAAGTCCGCAGTTTTGCCGTTTTTGTTCATATCTCAGTTAAAATAAATCCTGGCGGCTGTATCTCCGCAACGAAACTCGAATTTCTAGAAACGGATTTCACCGTCGTACATGTCTCACTTTCCTCGATTGATTCCCATGCTTACATTAACTCAACTACGATTTTTAGGGTGTACATCCCCTTTAAGGGTCGGTTTCGGAGGATGGTAAATATTTTCCTCAAATTTTTGGGGTCGTATTTCTTCTTGATATGCTTGTCAAAATTTGCCTTTATCTTAAGCCATTTTTACCAAATTAAAAAATATTGCATAGAGCTGTTTTTTCGCGGACTAGAAATATGGTAAAAAAAACTGGAAATTATCAGGAATTTTGGCTCTTCCAGGAAATAATGGGACACCCACTTCTGGGTCAGGAATTTTTTCCTAATTCTGACTCAATGGAGAAACTGCAAAGGAAAACTATACCTTTTGACTTTTGTTGTGTGTTTTTTCAGTTGTTTGAAAGTAAATGCGTTTTCAATGTGTTTCTAGCCTGATTGAGAAGTTGTAAGCCTGATTGAGAAGTTAACAAAACTTAAGAAACTCTGCGATAGAAATTCCTGTGAAAAAATAAGGAACTTTTGGAATTAAGGTACCTCGGGAAAAATCTAGAATTCTTGTAGAAACGCTGGATTATTAGGATGTTGTGTTTACAGCAAAGACTTCTAATACTATCTAGACTGGACATAAGGCTGATTTTAGGGCGGTGAAAGTGAAGTGGAAGAGTGGGACAAAAATCGCATGTTACTCCTGGCTACGCCGCAACCACAATTACAGTATGTGCTAAGATTTTCAGAAATACATTGAAGCAAATGAGAAAATTACTTTTTTTAAAAATTAATTAAGTATACAGCCATTCTCACCAAGGTGGGACATGGTTGGAAAAAATGAAGTTTTGCAAAATATTAAAAAAGTAGCTCATCTGATTCAGAAAATCTTGAATATTGTGAAACTACTTTCATTTTTTTGTGATATTCAATTTTTAGTTGCATTTTTTGGGTTTTTAGGAGTTGTGTTCAAAGACAGTGATTTTAGTCCAAAGTTTGCATCACTAATTTTCACTGATTATTCCATCAACCAGTTTTCTGTTTATCAGCCATGTGACTGCCAGGCCCTGTGCTGTGTGTATCCTGCAGGAGAATTGAAACCAGTCAAATGTAAGGGTGGTTTTCATTATTTCTTTGAGAAATGTCCAAAGTGTGACGTCCGTTACAGAAATGTACTAAAACTAGCTACATAGTCGTTACTATTGATTGAAAAATGTTCAAATTTGGTGAGAGCAAGGATAAGTTGATATTTTAAGCACACAAATACTTTTTTGATGATAATGTTTTTTAAACTCATTTTACTGCAAGTTTAAGTTTGGTGACGTCCGTTACATATCGGATGTCACATTCATGTAAATTTGATTTTCAAGAAACTAGCGCCGTCACAGAATTTAGAAAGAGGCAGATTATCAGATCAGCTGATAGACCTCAACATTCTGATCCGTGATTTACTGTTAAATTCATGTTACGAGCCAACAATGTGCAGAAAAAGCATTTTACTATGCTCATAAGCACAGTAAAAGTGTTTTTTCTGTGCATTATGGAGTCAGAACATGAATTTAGCGGTTAATCATGGATCAAAACGTTCAGGTCTATCAGCTGACCTAATAATTAGCCACCTTCTAAATTCTGTGATGGCGCTGTAACTTTTTGAAAGTCAAATTTGCATGAAAGTGACTTCCGGCACGTAACGGACGTCACCAAAATTTCACACATTGGACGCTTCTCAAGAATTAATGAAAAACACACTTACAATTAACTGGTTCCAATTTTCCTTTGGATACACAGAATGCAGGCATTAAATTCACAGGCTGATAAATGAAAGTGGATGGTTCAATAATTATGAAAATCAGTGATGCAAACTTTCGATTAATATCACTGTCTCTGAACACCACTCCTATAACCCCGAATAATGCGGCTAAAAATTAAAAGTTACAAAAACTGAAAGTAGTTACATAAAATTCAAAATTTTTTTGAATCAGATGAGCTTTTTTTTTAAATTCTTTATTATTTTAGTTTATGCCAGCCATGCGACCCTTAATGAAATGGCTGTACATGATTTCCATGCCGGAAGATTAATGGGAGGGTCGTTTTAGTTTTGTTAAATGTGAAAGCAGTACACTCTTAAGTTACAAAGTGTTTTTAATTTACCACCTACTAATATATTTTGAATTAATTCTGGTTATAACCATCTCAACAGTCATTATTTAATAGATTGCCTGACTGAGTGACGTCCGTTACAAAAGCCTTGTTGACGTCCGTTACAGAGAAATCCTGATTATCTCAAAAAATTCATAGGAAAACTTTTTCAAGTAATTACATAATTTGCTTCGGCATACTTTCAAGATATCTCTAGGCCATAGTTTTTAAAATTACTAGTAGTTTCTTACGAAATGTTAGAACAGTGAAGGGGTCTCAAAGAGCAGGTACATTTGAGTGACCCGTTACAGCTGTTTTTTTTTTTTTCTCTTGATTGAATCATCACAAAACACCTACATTTCAGGAATGAACGATCATATGGTACCTATCATTGGGTCTTGAAGGATTTTTTTAAGGGAAAAATCTTCCAGTTTTTCAACTTTTAAGAGTGAAAATGTGACGTCCGTTACCATAGAGAATGGCTGTATACTAAAAAAAAAAAAAATCCATAAAACTTGATACTACTTGAAAGCTCATGCTATATGCAGATTCCGGTTCGGGCTGCTTTTATCTGTGATTTTTGAACGAGAAACATTCTACAGGGGCTTAAAGTTGGGTACCGACTTTCTACAGAGTGTTTCATAAAATTGTTTTCTTTGTACCGTTTTTTGAATGAATACAGCTCAAAAAAATGAAATTTATGCGATAAATTATTGGGACACCATAATTATAACTTTAATCATAACATAGATTACGTAAAATTGAGTATACAGCTATGTAGGTTGTCTCAGCGGGATACCGAAACGGTGGAACACCCCGTAGAATCGAGGAAAATTGACCCAACTTTGAGCCTCTGTAGAATGTTTACGATTGAAAAAACGGTATACAAACCGCCCCGAACCGGAATCTGCATATCATGCGCTTTCAAATGGTACCAAGTTTTATGAAAAAATATTTGTTTCAATATTTTTAATTAATTTTTTTTAAAAAAAAGTCATTTTCCCATTTAAATCAATGTATTTCCGAAAATCTCAGCACATACTGTAATCGTGGTTGCCTACCGATCGGCTTCAATGGGCAGGCGTTTTGTCCAGTCTAGCTAGTATTAGAAGTCTTTGGTTTACAGTATGAGCCTTGGTCAGGTCTGATTGATCTGTCGAATCAAAGTTCAAAGCCAGAACGAACAAAGAATTTCACCTGCTGCTACTGGCGACATGGTGCTGTATCACTGTAAAAAAATATTTTTAATGAATTTATCTTTTCATTCAAAACTAATAAAGTTATATTTTTCTCCAGGATTACCCATCGGGCAACATTTGTCTCTCTCGGCTAAAATCAATGATAATCTAGTGGCAAGATCGTACACTCCTGTTTCAAGCGATGATGATGTTGGTTATATGGATCTTGTTATCAAGGTATAAAAAGTTTCTTTAGTTTTGTTGCAGTTTTTAGTTACTTCCTCTTGAAGTTATTTCAACTGTCAATGGCTGGTACAAAAGTAGTTCACAAAACTGAATTTCATAGGAGGAACCAAAATCGTTTTAAAGCCAAAAAAGTTGTTTTAAAAATTTGAAAACATTTTTTTGAAGTGATGCCACAAGTTTCATTGTTGGTACTCCTTTGAAAATACTTAAACAGCCAATGAGTCTCTGTTAGAGGAAAGGTTTTCTGTAGCAAAATGATTTTTCAATTGTTTGGACTCCTTCGGTTTCCGCATGTATGTACTTAGTGGTTCATTTGCTACTTGGAGGAAAATTGGATATGTTCGTAAGCATTGACCTGTTAATATCTTCTATTTCCAAGGAATGTAAATTTATTTTGATCTCCGATTAGTATTTGATCATATGAACTAGTATTCACAAATCATGTATGTAAATAATTGTTTGATGACTGTTCACGTACTCAAAAATAATGAAGTAAGTAAGGAATATCCGTTTGTATGTTGGTTTAAGGAAAAATAAATTTATCCTGTCTTTTTTATTTCTCAATCTTCTTTATGATGGATACATTTTTTATCTTTATTTACCTGTCTGAAATTCTTTGTATTTGTATTCGAATACTTATTGGTATTTGAATACTTCCTCTTTATCTGAATACATACACTTCAACGCGGGTTTAGTGTAAAAGCTGAATTCCACTTTGGCCAAATTTGAGTTAGCTGACTGTTTGAATTCCTCTTTACTTATTCTATGAAATTCCAAAATATTTTGAGGAAATATGCGAAAATAAAGAAAATAAATGCAGTCAATGCTGAAGGTATTCAATTATAATGGAGTTAAATAAGGAAGCAATGCGGTTCTTAACTGCAAGTTGTCGATGGGCCTTAGCCCCTTTAAATGACAACCACCATCGATGGACAGAATTCGATATTCACAGTATTCATAAGCATTGGTTGTTTGAAGGGACTTTTTTAAAATTTGGTTTGTATTGCCGAGGCATTTTACAAGGCCCCTTAAATTACCTGAGCATATGAATTGCGCCCAACGCATACATACACCCAGTTATCAAATAACTGCTCCGATCGCGCCCACCGAGCGGTGTCCGCGAGCGCAAAGAACGTCTCCGAATTAGCGCTCCGATCGCGCACGGAGCGGTGCCCTGCTGTCTTCCTGACGCTCCTCGGCTGCTCCGAGCAGCGCTCGTGCGCAGCTACTCGGCTGCTCGGCGAGCAGTTACCACAGATCCATCATCCCCTCATATCCATAACCGCATTCATTCATTCCTGGAAACGACCCCCGCCGCCTCCCTGTGCCGGCCAGTGTGCCACTGGCAGATCCAGGTAGCCTGTCCTTCTCTTTCTTTGTCCTATTGAAAGTGCGTGTTAGAAAAAGACGGAGCCGATTATTTGCAGTCACAAGCGACAAAGACACCTTCCTTTCCTTCCCCTTCTCTCTCATTTCTTCGGCATTTGTTGCAGACTGTTATAAAAATTAAAAATAATTTGCTCTTCTTTCTCCATTATGACCATTCACATTGCATGGCACATCTCTCATCTCTCTCTCCTCTCTCTCTCTCGCCCTGCCGCTCTCATCCTCTCTCTCCTCTCTCTCACTCTCTCTCTCCTCTCTCTCTCTCCTCTCTCTCTCCTCTCTCTCTCTCTCTCTCTCTCTCTCTCGTCTCTCTCTCTCTCTCTCTCTCTCTCTCTCTCTCTCTCTCTCTCTCTCTCTCTCTCTCTCTCTCTCTCTCTCTCTCTCTCTCGTTCCTCTCTCCCCCTACAGCGAGTGCTTCCCCATATACACACCACAATAGAACAAGAGAGCGTAAGTCCAACACGAAACATGATGCTGGTAGTCGTGGTATAGGGTATAACTGAGAAGAGTAACTTTAGAGAAGGAAGGATCGTTTGTATATAAAGCAATCAGTTTTGGATTTTGTTCCCTACTTTGAGGTAGTTTGCAAAGTTTATAGATTCTAAAGTCATCAAATTATGTTTTATTTTTTGCTGTACCCTGTGGGAGGCATGTAGGCAAATCACTTTGCCTCATTAAACTTTACGAAAGACTAGTTTTGAGCTTTAGAGAGCTTTCCAAAAATGAGAGGTTCTCGCGATTCTTGAGTATATCGTAAAATCGAAAAATAGGTACCGACGAGGTTTGATTCTCGGAATATGCACCGGATCGCGCTCGGTGCGCGATTCTCGAGTCGTCTCTGTAAGACAGCCCCGAGCTGCGTCCGAGCCGACTCGCTGTGCAGTGTTCAAAGGTTGGGCTACGAGCCGTCTTCAGGGATCCAATTCGTGCGTTTATACCTGTCAGCTACTCGAGATTCCGCACCCGGCGTCCCGACGCAGCTCGCGAATCGGTATCGCCGAGTTGAATCGGAGCGCTTATTTGCTAACTGGGCATATACTGCTAATATGAAGCTAATTTCATTTTGCATTTTTTTTTTTTTTTTTTTTTTTTTTTTTTTGCCTCCAAGCTAATTGTCTCTTCATTTTGCAGTCTACTTCAAGGATGTTCATCCAAAATTTCCCGAAGGTAAAATGATCAGCATTTGGAGAATATAAAATTGGTGATTCGATTGATGTACGAGGCCCCTCTGGACGTCTCATTTATCTAGGAAGAGGACAGTTTCAAATTACTGCTAACCGCCGAGAACCTCCAGTCATCATGAAAGTGGATAATGTTTCTATGATAGCAGGTAACAAGCTAATCCTCCCGGACTCTATTCAAATAAAATTTAACAGCTGGAATCATGATATTCAAACTGGAAAAAGGTGTCGAGATTAGATTGCACCTTTACATGATAAATTGCATATGTTAAATATGCTTTGTGATGTCAAAAATACTTACATTTACTAGAGACAACCATAGTTTTTACTCTAACCGGCTGTTAATTACGCTTTTGAGCTCTTGACTCATTTATAAAGTCAAATGAATTTTGGAATTGCGCCAATAACCCCTAGGCTGAAGGCTAAACACTATGGAGTTGAACTATATTTGAGGATGGGATTGTTACCATGCCTTGCATAGGCTTCACATTAGAGATGCGGCAGAGTTAGAAGAAAATCTAGCATCGTTACGCAGCAGAGAGTCGGAGTCAGATTACGGTGTCTCCTCTGTGCTGGTTTTCTCTGATGAGTGCCTTTTGAAATCCTGATTACTCATTGTTCGATTCTTATGTCCTCTTGGAACGGTTTTCATTCCCGCTTCTTTGCCAGTCAAAATGCAAGCATTGCAATGCTACCAAAACGCAAGGCCTTGCGTCTCATTGGAATGTGGCTTTATTTTTGCTTCCGAAATCGACATTGCTTCACTGCTTGGTCTTCTCTGCCAGCTTCAACCAACCGTTTTTGATTTCTTGTTACATTTATGTTCAGGTGGCACCGGAATCACTCCTATGCTACGCTGGTTCGTCATGTGACAAAGATCCAGAAGATCATACAAAACTTGCTCTGTTATTTGCGAATCAATCAGAAAATGACATTTTACTAAGGGATGAATTAGAAAAAGCGTCTGAAAATTTTCCGGATATTTTCAAAGTGTGGTACACTGTAGATAGACCTTCAGAAGGTAAGCTCCTCTATCTAATTGTTTGTATGCTGCCTTGTCGGTTGGCTTGGCACTAATTTTCCAGTCAGGCCGAGTGGCAAGTTGGCAGATTCTGAATGTCCTGATAAAAGATATTCAAATTAGGGTCAGGCTGGATAAAATATAGCATCCGTTACATTTTAAAACTGTAATTTTGACTTAAAAACTTGACTTTTTCTACTTTACTGCAACAAAGCTGGCAAATAGGTACAGTGCACCTAGACCTGGATCATCGCTCTAAAGTTAAAAGTTTAAGTTTAAAGTCATATTAAAGTTTTAAAATGTGACAGATACAACATTTTACCCCCATCATGTCCTACTTGCAACTTACTAAAGCTATGCAATATTCTTTGTTTTAAAATTCAGAATTTTAGATTTTAAGTGAAGAGGCGGTTGATGAGTTTATGACAACCCTCACCCTTCAGTTTAGATAGAAATAAATTTAAAATGTTACAGTTATGATAGAATGACCCTTTAGAAGAATCATTTAAACTAATGGGTGTTTAAATGTAGATAATTTTACTGCTCGGTGAAATTCTATCCTGTGCAATTACACTTGTGACAGAGACTCAAGCAGGCGCGACGACAACACATGTCGCGAGTGAGAGAAGAAAGAGAGGAACAGAAAAGGGGGAGAGCAAAGAGAAAGAGCATGTGTTGTCGGTGCGCATGCGGGAGTCTCGCGGAAATTCAAGATCGGGGGTCTGCCGGCTGAGGGAAATAGAAGAGAGATTCATTCCGGATTTCGACCCGATTCATGCGGCAGCGTATCGGGTTCGGACACAGCCGTAATTAATTCATTGGTTTATTTATCTATCTTCAGTCAATAAATATTTAATTGTTCATTGAGATTGTCTTAACTATCTTTAATCTTCATCGTTTTGCATCCGATCAACAAAAGGAACCCGTAGGTCGTCCATACTGAATTCATAGGTGAAGTTCCACGAAAGATCCCACATGGGAACCAGCTGGCCTTTCACCTGTGAATTTAGTACTCAAAATATCTTGGCACAAGCATCACCACAGTAAGATTTCTTTCTAAGAGAACCTGGGTGTGCTCCGTGGCAAGATATTTTGCGGGCGAAAAACGCCAGATCCTGAGTTGATCGAAGGGTGTAGGAAAAGGAAAAGATCACCTCACCACACACTGAAGAAAAGAATGTGCTCTGGACACGATCAGAATGGGCGATGTGTACAACACCGGTACCAAACGTGTTCTAGGTTTGTCTTTCAGGGCAGGGTCTTAAACAATGATCATGTCCTGGCCCAAACTATTGAGATTGGCTTATGCCTAGAACACGCTCGGCACTAGTGTATACATATTGCCCACTCTGATTATGTCCTGTTTTCCAGTGGCAATGACCGTTTAGGTATTTAAACATAGAGCCATATGAGTCAATGAAAAAACAATGTTGGTCATATGGTTGTTTTCAAAATAAAATAAAAATATTTGTGTTCAGTTATTTTTGTGGCTCATCACCATCTCGGCAACCATTTTGTTAGATTGGTGGTGAACAGTTTCTTTCCCTTTCTCATCAATACTTGCAATCTCTTGTGTTTTTATTATTGTTAGGAAAGAATTTTTTTTTTTACCTGTGACCGATAGAATGGAAGAAACGAAAAATCACTCTCTTTTCCAACAATTTGATTCAGCTCTCAACAAGTTGTTCAAATCTATTTTTGGTTTTTCTACCCCAATTTTTAATTTCCAATTTTCTCTTTTCCAGATTGGAAGTACAGCGTAGGATTTGTATCTTCAGAAATGATCGCTGAACATTTATTCCCACCGTCATCCAATAATTTAGTCCTAATGTGCGGACCGCCCCATGGGTGAACTTTGCGTGTCAGCCGAATCTTGATAAACTAGGATTTGATCCAAAATGCGCTTTGTGTACTAAATCTGGTGTACTTTAAATTATTAGACTGCTGCATTGCATTTACTTAATTTAAAACTGAAGAGAGAGGAGATAGATTTCCTGCTCAAGATGGCAAAAACGTTGAATAATTTTATGTTGTTTTTCCCCCATACACTCAAACCAGACTTTCGAAAGTTATGAGTATTTTATGAGGCGCACTTGCTTTCAGGCAAAACTAAAAGATATTCAAACGGATTGATAGCTCCTTTAGTTGGTCTTCTAAGTTTAGTTGAGTAACTGAAAATGTTTAAGAAATTTTTTTGGAAAGTTGGCAGGTGACAGATAGGCTTGTTTACAGTGCGGTGGATGGTTTTTGTTTCTACGCGCTGACTTCGATGCGCAGAATGCGAACAAACCTACGCTGTAGGAAACCGAGCAAGCTGTCATCTGCCATCTTTCATGTGATGACCTCTAGCAAGAACTACGTCAATACTTGATAGTTAGCGCTATTTATTATTTTAAATCTTTGGGAGGTTTTCCTGAAATATGTTGACATGAGAAAATTTTGAAGTTATTTCAGCTTTATGGCCCCTAGATTCTGTCAGGAGTAAAGGCACATGGTTTGTTCTTTGAGCTCAACTCCTTAATCATTTTTTATCTTTATATTTTAATATAATAATATTTTGCTCTCTCTTTCTTCTTTCAAGTTCTGGTGATCGTGAATTTTAGTTCAGCCACTTGAAACTTTTCATTGGAAGTCTAAGTAAGTTTTCGCGAAAAGTAGACATCTATATTGTCATTGATATGCTGTAAAACCAAGAGTTTAGCTCTCAATTTTTTTTTTCAATTCAATGCTAGAATATTTACATTATTTAGGGTGCAATGCAAGACTTTACTTTACTTGAGCTTGGCTTGAGAAATACGCATGCGAGAGTCGACGAAAATAATACAATTCAGAGATGCTCCCTCTAAACCAGCAATTCTTGAGAAATCTTTAGTCTATTTCAACATTGCTAATGAGTTACCTTGAAATTATCTCCTTGAGATTTGACTGGAGTACACTGCATTGCGTTTTTGGAGGGTTTCTGAATTGAGCGTTTCTTGAACTGTGTCTTTAAATCTCTCTTGAAAATTCCTTGAAACTTCCTTGAGAATCTCAAGGCGTTTGGTTCTATCTCTGAATTGTAAATTGAATCTGGAGGATTTTTCAAGTTCAAGTGAAGCCAATGAATTTCAAGGAAAGTCTCTGAATTGCACACTTAGCCACTGTGATTCTCGTATCACAAGAAAGTTGTTTACTAAAGAAAATGTTTTTGCTATTTTTGATATGATCTGGGAAAAAGTCCTCATGGACTGCATTCAATGTTGCAGGAGAGCAAAATAATGTGATCTGATGTCAAAGTTGGCAAATTTGGGGCTCAGGTTGAAATCGGCGTTGGATATTCCAGCATATTGTTCTTAAATTGAGTTTTGTCATTTCTCATTTTTGGTTCGGTCAGTTTTCCCCAGATTGCATTTTGTGTTTATTCCTAAGTACGGGTACATAAGCAGAGTACCTAGGTTGTCAGTCCATTTTAATTTGCAAAAAATTTAAAGGTAGGCTAAAAAAGATCTCCAAAGTTTGGTTCTCTGAACTTAAAGTATTCGGCAGAACTTACCAACTTCGTGTTTGTTTCTCTGTGTCTGTGCATCCACTTTTTTGATAATTAATCCTCTCGATGAAGTAACACAAAAATATCTCTATTCCTTGCCATCTTTGTCTGTCAAACAGACTGAATATTTTTGTAAATAATTCTGATAAAAATGAAACAATTAATATTGGTATTTTTATTATTTGTAAAAGATTGTAAAGAAAATACAGCCAAAAGAATACGTAGAACTGTTATTTTTAGTGAGAGTCTAATTTTCTCTGTGCTGTGGTCAAGAACATAAATAAAATAAGTATTACTGAAGCATTTAAAACAACAAACTAAGACTGAAATATTTTTTCTCCTCTGAAGCACACTGATTATGAACCATTCAGTCCAATTATCAGCATTCTGTCAAGTGATGCTGACTTAATAAAATGATGCTATCACGCTATTTCTACAATTTTGATCAATAGCATAGGCTATTCGACTTGTGATTTTAAATTATGATATTGTCTGGATCATGCTAGGAGTGTTTGAAGAAGCCCATTTGGGTCGGGACCTCCCACTTATGCTACGCCTCGCATGTTTCCGTACAGCACTGGACTAGAGTTAAGTTCAACAGGGTCTTCTTTTCCCGCTGATAGTGTTCCAAGCCTGTTCCCTTGGCTGGGGTTTTGCTGAAAAAAGATAGGGACAACAACAACAACAACAATTCGTAGATTGAACGTGCCCTGCCTTACAAATCTCACGACTCGCTTTGCTGACACGGAGAGCCCGCACTCTCATAGGGGGGAGTGTATCGCACTCCAATCGCCCAGGCTGGTGATAGCCTAGTACCAGGGTACCGTCGGTTTTTGGTACTCAGCGCTCCTGATATGCGCACCCACCAATCATCTCGTGATCGGCCGGGATGGACACATGGACAGATCGTCCCCTCTCGCTGTTCGGCTTCGGAGTTTCCTACTCCTAGCCCCCCCCCCCCCCCGTGGCGGTAACAGGGTTCGGTGCAGAGTTGGGCAAAAACTTATTCGGAGAGTCAATCAAATTATTAGACGAATAATTCTACACAATTGACCTATATCTTCCGTGTGTTTCCCTTTCCTCAGCTCAGGTAGCAAACCCAGTTTTCAGTGTTTGCCAGAGTCATTTCATTATTTCTGATTATTAGGTTGTTTCCCAACTGTGGTCCGGTGTATCCTGCCCTCACTTCTTCTCGGTGGTAGTGTCTCCCCATGAACTTGCCGGCGGGTCGGCTACGGTACCTTGCAGTTGGAATCTGCGTTTGAGTAGGCGCCTTCACCGGATCCCGTCGACTTGCCTAGCATTGGCCGTAACCCCAGCACCTTCGAAACCAACACCGCGAAGGCTCCCCATGGCAGCCGCTGGACTTAACGCCAAAGCACCACGGGAGAGGCTCCCTTCCTTGAAGTACCTGTTCGATCCTGGGGCTCCCCGCGGCCGCCGGCTAGGAAAGTGGGGACGACGGTTCCCTCCTCCCGACTGCACTGCAGGGATACTCCATGGATCGGGATCAGGTCTTCCCTTTCGACTCGGTGTTAAGGGGCCTCCCACTATTTCCTTCAGGTAAAAAGGGGCTAGTGGTGGGCTTCGAGTGTTGTCCTCTCCAGTGCTCGCTCAAGTGCTACCCATTCCAGTCGCACCTTCCTACCCACACTCACACACACACCACACCACACACACACACACACCACACACACACACCACCCACACACACACACACACACCACACACACCAACACACACATGCAAATCTAGGGTGTCTAGGGACCGGGAATACCGGGAATTGTCAGGGAATTTTGAAGGGTCAGGGAAAACCGGAAAAGTCAGGGAATTCGGACGTAAAACCGGGAAATATATTTGTGCGCGGTAGTTTTTTATAATCACTAAATTGGAGGCGCCGTTTAGTGGTCCTGAGTGCTCGCTGTTTTTCGCGAATCGTATTTCAGAATAATCGCGTAACTTCGCCGCCCGCGTAGTCCGCGTGTCCGTGCCCCGTGCGGCGCGGCGGCGGCAGTGCCTCGCTGCTCATTCGTTGCGCGCGGCGCGCCAGCAGCTGGAACCTGACTGTACTCTGCACTCTGCAGAATTTGCGGCCGAATCGGAAAAGCGTGGTTTTTGTTTACTTGGGTTGGTTATACTTTTGCGATTACCGATTTACCGGACCTGAGGGGGCCGGCGCCAATGTCCGTAATCAAGAACCGCTTATTTTCGCGGCAAAATCGCTGAAATGAAGCCTCGGCCATGTTGCAGTGTTTTCAATGAGAGATGTGTTGATACATAGAAATGTAGGAAATTCAATTCTCATCCTGAATGGACACTTGGTATTTTGATTCGGACGACAAATAACGGAGATACTGTAAGGTTCATTTTCTTTTCTAGCGAGATGGGGGGGGGTGTAGCTCCACCAGACCTTTTCAGCTAAGTGTCAAACTGAACTCAATGATAAAAATAATAGAGACACTAAGTAAATAAATTATGGAGGGTCACCTGACATCCCACGTTGACGAGGAAATCCAAAAATGAGAAACGCGAAGTTCTGGGGTCCACTTCCGATTATTAGAGAATAATCTAATGCTAATTCACACTTAACACTTAATTTACCACTTAAATTGACAAAAACTAATAAAAACTTATCAGCAACAAAAAACAACTAAATTATTCGCAATAATCTCAAATTAATAATACTCAAATTGAATTATCTCCAATCGAGAAAACTCTCAGGCTCAAACTAAAAACTGCAAATAAACAAATCTGAGAATCATAAACTGGAAATAATAATCTCACAAGTAATTCAACTTTTTAATGCTCAAAGGCAAATCTCTAATTAAACTTCTCAAATAACAAAACAAAAAAACTCAAATCTAAAAATAAAACTCAATAATTCACGACTCAAAAATCCCACAAAAAAAAAACTCTCTAGAAAACTGCAACGAACTGAGCGCGGAGCTGACTTGGAATCCCTCCTTGTCACGCTATATCGACGACTGACTTGGAGATGATTTTCGTCCTTCCATCAGGTCTCTTGATCCCCATTTTCCTGTGATTTCTGCTGAGAAATTGCATAAAGTGCAATTTTCGGAGCTTCCATTCCCACGAAAATGAGAATCAAGAGCCATGAGCTCATTGCCTATCTCCTGAACAAGCGACAGCGGCTCAGCACATCTTATGCTGAGTCGGTTCATCACTTCCACCGAAGATCACGCAATTTTGAGCACTCTCTTCATGAATATTCTCTTGTCTAGTCTAGACAACATCCGGCTAACAATCATTACCTCATTTTGCTGTAATATTTTGCGTCGGATGTCATCCAGGCCCAGACAAGAAAATCCCCCCCTCGCTCCTTTTTGTCCATCGCATCTCGAAGCACCATGCCTCACCGCTGCGTAGGAAAATTCTAAAGTAAACTGGGCTCAAATCGAATCCAAAATCGATCTTCGACTCGATACCGTTTTTAGGTTTGAGCACCGCAATGTGAACACTGCTAATGCTCATTACATCCCCCCCCCCCAGCGAGATGAAAGTGCGTCCCTGCACTTGAGAGTACAACATAGGGTGGTGCTGGTGCTGGCGAGATGCGAGGTCCAGGTGGCGAGACAGTATCAATTCAAGATAGGAAAGAGGAAACCCCCCCTCAAGTCAGAGGCGAACGAACTCGTAGTAGGAGCACAAAATGCTGATCCGAAGTAGTAGTGAAGAGAAAAGTGCTGAGTCAAGTAAACAAACGGACGCTTGTTTTTTTTTTTTTTTTTTTTTTTTTTTTTTTTTTTTTTTTTTTTTTAGTTTACGGCAGCGAGCAATGCTCCGCTGAGATTCAGCCAATTGCTGATTTAAGCAAATCTCGCGTTCTCCTCAACGACCCATCCCCCCCTCCTACTCTTCTTACATACCGACCCGGTGTGTTAATTTGCTTACAATAATGATGGGTCGGTGAGTAACCTAACTTTTATACAATAATATTTACTCAGGCTGAGATTGAATCGGTGGATTCTTGTCATCACTCGCGCGCGTTGGGTTTCGGTAGACGATCCCGGTACGTTGAGAGCTTGCGTTAGTGACTGTTGACCGGTGAATGGTGACAATTGATGTGGAGCCACTTGAATGGAGACAATTTACCTTCCAACCGATTCCTCCGTTTGATGGTGGTGATGTCGTCCTTGTCAATTCGTATATGCCTTGGATGGGTGATCTGGTTGATAGCTAAGCCATGGCGGGTACGAGCAGGATGGATGCATGGGATGCAGTAGGATGCATCGATATCTGTTCTTCCATTGAGATTTCCCATAAAATGTCCCATTGAACTCCCCCTTGCTGCATATCTTTGGTGATAGTAGGATTGCGCGATGGACGGACTGTAATGAGTTTGGATGTCTGCAATAACTTTCAGAATAATTTCCGAACTCGTATTTTACAGTGAATTTGTTCGTTGATGGAATTTATGGTTTGTCATCAGGATCGGTGTAACTACGGGCGTGAAAACTTCGTGGCAGTGAAGTTAGTCACTGCACAATGTGGTTACTCTGAATTCAACCAATTCGATCATCGCCTAAAAAAACCTTTTGCCTTTTGGGACCAAGGAGCTCGACTACCTGAAATTGAGGTTAGGTGAAGTCGAGGTTCCCGTTCATGGTCTGTAATGGCGTGACGTACTGTAGAGTGTAGTCGGTATGATGCAATCGTACCAATTCAGAAATGGATGCAGCGGTGGTGGAATAAGTAGTTGTTGTTCGGGCCCCAGAGGCAATATCCAAGAGTAAGATGTAGAGTAGTTGTTTAAACGGTTTCGACGTAGAGGTTGTCATCGTACTGCAAGCTGGAAAGAAAGGATGAGGAAAAAAAGAGAATTCTTGTTCAAAGTTTTTCGCGAATCATACGGCTCGGTGCCGAATTTAATATGGTGAGACTTTCGGAGAATCGATCGTTCCAAATCCCAGCCTGTTTCCTAATCTAATTTATATGTACGCATGTACGAGAACCTGAATAGCTGTAGAGTTTGCGAGCTAATTGTATGGAAGTTAAAGTCGAATAATTACCTCCATACCTTATAACCTACATTATGACCTAACATAATATGTACATTTCAATTGCATTTTCTACAAAAAATTTGTTTTTCTTTCTTCGTTATGAAGTTAGATAATCGACCGTATAGTATTCTGTTAACGGAATGAGTTAGATCTATAATAAAAAAATAAAAAACAATTTATAAAATTCCGGGACGAGTAGAAATAACATATATAGGTATGTATATACGGTTGTAGATAGTGAGATTATTCATATACTTAACATTAAGGATAAAGGTTCAATCAAGGTTTCGTCGGGAGTGGAAAAAACGAATCTTGGTTGAAACTCTATTTGCGAGTGCCTGGAAGAGGGCGCCTCGTCTGTTAATCAGTAGGTCTTTATTTATTTTGAGTTGACCACTCAGAGCCGATCTTCGAGCCTATGACGTCACCCGTGTCGCTAAGGCTCGCTGGTAATTCATCGATCATAGGTTGCAGGAAAGTCGCCTCCTTTTAGTCGACTCAAAATAACATTGCGCTACAGTGTTAACACCTCGGATTTCAATACACTCGTACATTTGGCACTACTGTGAGGTGGTGATCCATTACGTTGCATAGCATAATTTTGCTGATGAGTGAAGAATAGCGATGAGTACACGGAAAAAAAACCGTCGGCAAATTTTACTAAGCTTAGTGGTAGCTGTTTAGTGGTTAAATTCACCGCGTGTTCGGTTAACGCCACCACTCTTTGTGGTTCATTCAACCGAGGGCTCGGTTAAAGCCACCGACACTCTAGAATTGGCTTGGTAGACAATTACCGAGTTTTATGGTACATCTAAACTGGTAATAATGACCGAGCTCATCGGTCAATAATACCGAGCAACGCGGCAAACACGAGATATTCACAAAATAAAAAAGAAACGTTAAAAAATATCCGGCCGCGGCAAGGATCGAACCCTGTTTTCCGTCGCTATACAGGCTGGCTCGTCTCGGTTTTCGTTTCAGCGGCCCGCACGTTGCCGCTTCGGTATCTCGTGCATCTTGCATGCCACTGCTAATTTCACGGTGTATTAGTGCGCGGTTGGTAACAGTTCTCAACTGCGAGAGGTTCATTCTCTCATCTCATTCTCTTATTGTTTACTTACTAATTCTTTCGTCTTGTTTGTTAACTCATCGTGTCTCGTGCTTTTAATGATTCTTAGTTGAGCTGTAATGTTTTTCTTGTTTATAACTAGGCGTTAATGTAGTGAATCTTACATGTGTCTTGGTATTTCATTTCAATGGATATTATATTTGGAAATTCTTTCAATTCAACACAGTGATCGTGCGTGGATTCTCTATGCAGAGCAGAGCCTATAAGTTTGTGCCTTATTGTATTCTGCTTCTACTTTCTCAAATCTCACATCAGTTGTTTTAATTTTGTTTGTTTGGTGTTATAAGCTTCTTGATTAATTTTCGATTTCCTACTATGTACTAGTGTTCACAAACGTGTGATGGGAGTGTGAGATGTGCGTACTTAAATTTTAGACGTGTTTTGGTTTCGTCAACTCTTATCGTTACTTCAGTTTACTGAAACTTGCTTTACGTTAGCTTGAATCTTGATTTTGGCGATTAATGATGTTCTTAACAGAATATCATTTACTTAAATCAGGTTCAAAAATTCGTCGTTGGATCGACATGAGCTCATTAAATGAATAAAATCTTGGACGTTGAAAGTTCGCCGATGGATTCTATTGAAGTAATCCGGATCACAAGTAGGTATTCATTTGCAGTTTCTTACTTGTCCAAACAAAAAGTGTTACCGTTATTTCTTTTGAATCCCCCCCCCTCTTATTGTGTTTATTGGAAGTAATTTTAAAAGCTTTCAATTCGTAAAGAAATGATTTCTAACATTGTGATGTCGTAATATATTAAGTCTCGGCTTCCATAACCTAACTTTCCTCACGGACGACCAGAATTTTTCTGGTGGGGCTTACCAGAACGTCATTAAACGTCTACGGTGTGTTATACTAAGTCTATCAATTACCAGAATTATGTTGACCAACGCAACGCCTGAATTTATTTTGATCGCCACCAGAATTGCCGATGCAAGAATTGAACTATTGCCGTCAAAAGTGTATACAGTAACATTTTTCTCAGTGTAACCTGATTAGCTGTAACTTTATAATGCGCTATTTTCGCCTCGCACACTCGGCAGCGGACGTGGCTCATCGGTAAGGTGCTCGACTTGCACACGCGAGGACCCGGGTTCAAGTCCCGGATAATCAGTAACTTTTCGTAATTGCAATTTCGTTTCATGTATTCATTCCGTGTATCTCTATGTACTCCTATGTCTAATAATCATTTCTGAGTAGAGAAAGTGGAAAAAACTAGTGCAAAACACCAAAATATTCGATTCAAATGAGCGCGAATTTCTTTTAATTTATTCTAGTGGCATTCTATTTATTCTATACCGATGAAGTCGGCATATTGGATCGAAATTATCGGTATTATCATCACTCACATCGGAAAAGTTCTCCGGTCGCATGAAGAAATCGGTTGAAATTTCTGTACGCCTCAGTTGTTTCAAACGAGAGCTCGGTAGATTTAATCGTTAAACTCGGTATTTTTCACCGATGGGCTCGGTAACATCGGCCTGGCAAATCTAACACTAAGGCTTGGTAAAATTCACCGCTATTAGTGGTGATCAATATGAGCCACTGTTAGTGGTTAATTTCACCGATATTAGGGCGAATTCGCCGGCGGTTTTTTTCCGTGTAGAGCGAGGAAGAAGGAAAAAATTATTTCAAACCTGGCAAACCGCTTCCACCTATGCTTCAGGTAGAAACACTTCGCTTGATTTTTCTTCTTTTCCCTCTCTTTTCTCTTCTTGGATGTCAGGTGATAATAAGAGGAGGGAACCTATGTATAAAAAAAAATGTCTCCCTTTTTTTTTTTTTTTTTTTTTTTTTTTGACCTTTATCCCATACCTAGCACGGCCATTACCCGTTTTCGGGTCTTCGATGATAATAATGTCCTGTAACGGGATTTCTCTCCCTGTATATTCCTTTACAATGCGTGTGGTTTTGCGTTGTTTCCAGAATATCACGGTGGCAATAGTTATAATAGCGACGATAATTATTATAGAAATGGAGAAATGTGTACCATGCAGTGAAGTGGTATTTTCCGATTGATACATCAATTGATCTTGGAGCAAAGCTAATGTATCGTTAGCAAGGTCGAGTTGGACCTGAAATGTATCCACACTAAATTCTACTGTACTTTGTTTAACATGGAAGGCCGAAGACTGTGTATAGATTAGCTTATTATTTATGATAACTAGGTTTGTATCTTGGCGCGTGCACACAGCGGGCCCTGTTACGGTACGCATGGTGTGGTTTTTTTGGATGTCCTTTATAGAGGCCTTAGTTCCCCTATTCAATAGTACAACCCCATCGTCTAATAAAACTACTTTTAATTCGGTCATTCGCACCCCTTTGAGGTCAATGTCCGCGCAAAAATAGTGTCCACTTTCGTCTACAATCTTTACCGATAAGCCACTCACTGAGCCTACGTAGAGGGGCCGGAATATTCTGAGACTTTTTTCTATTGTTCTTACACCCCATTCATTAGTACAGGCTCCTGTATTTTAATAATGGGAATGGTTAGAACTCCCCTTAAATATCCCCTGATGCTTCGTTAAAATTAAATGATATTTGAAGTATGATAAAGTAGATACGGAGAGGTCCGTAGATGGTATCGTGTAACATAGGTAATTGGTGAATAAGTTGAAAAATTTTGCGATGGAGGAATAATTTTGCTATTATTCGTCATCATGAAGGGTACCTAATAAATCATCAAACTATTGAAAAAAAATAATGTTCGAAATTAGCATGGTGGTATTTCTTTCTACTTTGCAAGCCGTCTGGGTAGCTTTCACTGACATAGACTGAATTTCTCGTCTTATCGCCAAAAAATGACCTATTAGGGGTTTTGGGACTGTAGCAAAATTTTCTGTAGATATTGGAAAGACCTATTTTGCTCTTCCCAAAGTTCATCGATACGACCATTGGTGGTGATGTAATCGTAACCTAACCATGCCCCCCCCGCTAACCCTGCTCCTATTCCTAGTAGTAGTAAAGGAGCTACTTGTTTGGTCGATAGGAATCAGTATCTGATAGAGTGTAGCGTTCGCTGGTTCTCTTATCATTGAGATTCCTCAATAACCCTGCAATACATCGTTTCTATATCGAGATCCACAAATAGTGTAGTATTCCACAAGGTCAATAACGATGGGTCCTACCGCTTCACCTTCCTCCTTAGGATAGTCTATCGGTAGAATAGGAAACCAATTTAGATTCCCAAAATTTCGGTGCATAGTAACACTGGGTACTTAGGGTACTCAAAATAAAATAGGAGTAAAGTACTCGATGAGGAGTTATTCGCTCGCCATACTGTCCTTCCGGGGGTAAATCGCTGGTTGATCGCTGATTGTTGAATTGCCGTTCATTCATGCACACATGGATGGATTAGTTCTATATTCCTGAACATATAAAACAAATTAAATTTTTCCATCAGACATGAGAGAGAGAAAAAACAGAACAGACAGAAAATTGTAATTTGAGTTCTCATTTCCCTCGAGCATCTTGGATTCATTCCCCCCCTTTCCCCCCCTCTACCAGTGTCGGCGTCCCTGCCCTTTAATGGGTATTTTACGCGAGCTGGAAATCGCACAGTGGGTCGGACTCTGGACCATCGTCTGACTGTGAAGTCGACATATAGGGTCGAAAAACATCCTAGTTTGACCCTCGGTGCTACGTTTGTCAATGTTTTCCTTTTCAGCTCCCACTCGGCTGATTGGAGTAGCGTCAGTCGCATAGCACGGCGACCTGCTGTTCCAGCAGAATCAGCAGATCGTTTTTTTTCTCTCTCTTTTTCTTTCGCACTCTCTCTCACTGAAATTATGCATGTATATTTTGCGATATTAGTTTTTTTTTTTTTTTTTTTTTTTGGAGAGAAGTAATGTGTGATGACTCAGAAAGGGGGGTGGGTTATTATTTACAATGAGGGCGTCGCACGCGTGATTTTAAATAAAGTATTTGCGCCGCTGTCAGACGGCACGCGACGCCACTGATTATCATTAAGATCAATCGAATCATTCCTTAGAATCGATTATTTTCTTTTTCGGAAAAAAATTTTATATTTTCCCATTGTTTTTTTTTTTTTTTTTTTTTGTTTTTTGTTTTTGTTTTTTTTTCCAAATTTGGTTTGAAGAAAAAAAACGAAACGTTCCCAAAATTTGCACGCCCCGCCACCAAAATATCATATGCAATGGAGGGTGCGGGGAGGGGAAGCCCCGCGCTAAGCAAATAACGGCATCAGAGTTAGAATTACTCGGAGTCACGTGACAATTATTGTTGAATCTTTGCCTCCGTTCGTTCGCATGGCGTTAGCATTTTATTCTCATAGGGTCTGAAGTTTTAATGGAGTCGATGTTGGTACTCCTCCTCTTCTCTTCTGTCGCTGTCTTCGTTTCCGACTGATTGGTGTTTGCGTTGTATCACGGTTACCCTTCCACGCCCCCTCACTTTTACATTGGTCAATCAGCTGCGACCAGTGATAGTTGGTTGCTAGTACATCAGGGTTTCCGATTACTATAAGCAATGCGCGGGCACGAGTAATCGCAACATTAAATCTACGCGGATCTTTCATGAATCCCAATTGATTTCTAAGTCTTTCAGTCGAATTTGATCGGACAGTACTAATGATCGTCACTGATTTCTCGAGACCTTGAAATTCCTCTATGGTCCCGATCATTATTTTGGGCCCAAACCTCTATTGCTAACTTTTAACTTAATATTCTGCACTTGACTTTTATACGGAGCTATAACTCCAATGTCTTTTTGTGTTGTGGCCATTGAATGGGGTCGGTCCTAGAAGCGTTTCGAGGTATCCGATGAGGATTTCGATCTCTAATAGATTATTACAGCTCTTAGTGTGAGCGTCATATTTTTCACTACCTTTTGCTTCATGGAAAATTATGGGTATTTTTGGATTAGGGAGGAGTGGCCAATTACAAGCTAGATTAATAATGGTAGGAGTACCAACTGAAATGAGTTCATTATCATAGAACAATTTATTTGGTTGTTCGATAATGGGTGGATGCGATCGATAGTTTCTGAGTAACTTAAAGGTGATTAAGGGACTGCGCTTACCGTTTTCTACCCGTGGTTGGAACAACTGACGTTTCATTAGTCGTTGTAGGAACGATACATCGAGCCCTAACTTTTTTGCTTTGGTCGAAGTAATTATCGGCCCTAATTTGGGGTGGATCTCCCGCCAAAATTTGCGTGTTGGAAAAGGGTCAATTGAGCCTAATCCGGTGATCGGTATAAGCGCTTCGGGTTCGTGCGCCTGACCGCATTCGTCAATAATAATATGGGTAAAAAATGGTCCGTAACTTAGACCAGCGGTGACAAGTTTACTTGATCCAGTTAATGTTGTAGTAATTATGGTTGCCCATTTCAGTCGATGCGGCCTTACTGTAACACATTCTCCGTTACTGTTGCGATTGTAGCAATTATTTTGCGCTATTTGCTTAGGAATGAGTGAAACGTCGCGATTGGATGGATATAACCTCAAAATTTGGTCTCCAGATATTGAATCGAGCAGAGAGAGAGTAATGGCGTTTCAGCCGCGTTTGACGGGGGACAAATTAGAATTTTTATGGGTTTTAGTCTGGATTGCTTCCACAATTGATTTATAGTCTCTACTAGAGTTGCTGTTTTTTCCCCTTCCAGGGGGACCAAAAAGAACAATGGTACTGCTGCTTTTACTTTTAACATACTTTTTACAGCCAATGATTGCTCGGGATTTTCCCCAATTTTTGGGGTTTTTCCATTCAATTGCGTCGTGTAAATTATCCGGTTGAGTTGGTAACGTTATAGGAAAAAGTGTTTCACTTAAAATGGTTCTGATTGATGAAGAGCTCTATGAGCCGCTCGGAACGGATAGCGATTCAACACAAATCTAACATTGACCGTTTCATTTTTCCCCGTAATCAAGGAAAAACGATGGCGGTAGTTCAATTTATGCCAAATCTCCATCGATCGAGTGTATATGCCCCTAGTAAGAATTTTCGGTTTACGGAAAATTTCCCCCCCCCCCCCCCGCAATTTCCCCCCGGACACTTCCCTCCCGGGCATTTCCCCTCGAGGGCATTTCCCCCCCGTCAATTTCCCCCCGGACACTTCCCCCCGAAGACATTTCCCCCGAGGACACTTCCCCCCCCGGGCATTTTCCCCCCTTTGTTACTTCCCCCGAGGTTATTTATTGCTAATCAAATAATCAATCAACTTTTTCCCCCACAATTTTTACAGGTTTGAAGGGCGTGTTTAAAAAGTTGCATTATTTGTTCTTGTTTTTTTTTTATTTTTTTTTTTGTTTTAAAGATTTTTTCATTGTTAATGTTTTATCAAAAACTTTCAAGAAGGGGATGTAATCTACTAAACTAAAAAAATCTTTTGGAGATCGACAGAGTCTGAAAGAGAGAAAACCAAGAGAAAACCAAATATTGCATTCAACTCAAATAATTTTTTTATAAAAAAATTTTAATAGTAATAGTTTTTTAAAAATAATTTAAATTTAAAAATAAAACTAGGGGGAACAGACGGGGGGGGATATCCGGGGGGGGAAAAAGCCGGGGGGATGTCCTTTAAAATTTTGATGTTGCTTTCAACAAGTTTTCAAGTGATTTCAGGGTATAATATGTTCTTTTTCTTTGAGTTGAATGCAATATTTGGTTTCCTCTTTCAGACTCTGTCGATTTCCAAAAGCATTTTTTTGTTTAGTAGATTACACCCTCTTCTTGAAAGATTTTGATGGAACATTAACAATGAAAAAAATCTTTAAAACAAAAAAAAAATAAAACAAAAACAAATAATGCAACTTTTTGAAACGGCTAGACCCTTACCCAGCGTCTCTCCCATTTAAAACAGAAAACACAATTTACAATAATGACATCGCGCTGGTCGATGGCCCGTCGGAGAGGAAAACCCCGAGTGACTGATTAGGTAAGAATTAGGACGTTTACACGGTATTTCGTCTCCGCCGCGCCTTCAATCAGTTTACTCGTTGCCATGGTTACCTGATCGGGCCGTTTTCCTAACACTTCTCATCGAACGCGCTTGGATCGTGCCGCGAACCGGCACATTCTCCCCCCTCTAACGAGGACACAGTCCTCAAAAAAACAGTATAAAAAAACCAGTAAAAAAACCCACGCTCGCTACCATTTGAAACGGCTAGCCCCTTTACCCAGCTTTGGAATAATCATTTTCCCACAAAGAATGTTCAAGAAAGTTCGAAACGCGATTATTGGGGGATTCCCTTAAAAAACTAACTTGGCAAGGTCAGAAATAAAAGGAAAGAAACGAGAGTTAAATAAGAAAAAGTATAATAAACGAGAATAAAAACCGAAACTAAAAAAAGGCAAATTAAAAAAAAAAAACAAATTTACAATAATTGACATCGCGCTGGTCGATGGCCCGTCGGAGAGGAAACCCAGATGCTGACTGATTGGGTAAGAATTAGGACGTTTACACGGTATTTCGTCTCCGCCGCGCCTTCAATCAGTTTACTCGTTGCCATGGTTACCTGATCGGGCCGTTTTCCTAACACTTCTCATCGAACGCGCTTGGATCGTGCCGCGAACCGGCACATTCTCCCCCCCTCTAACGGGGGACACAGTCCTCAAAAAACAGTATATGATTTAAAAACAGAGTGCGACAAGATATCAATTAACTTTTGAGAAATTAAAGGGGGGAGAGATGGCAACGTTGCAACAAAAAAAAATCAACATAATTGACCTGTTCACAAAACTTCAAACTGTACCTAGGGAAAAAACTTTGAAAATCGACATTTTCTATTTAAATTTATAAATTTACTACTTTAAACGAAAAAAACTCATAATTATTTAAGTTCACGATATTCCAAAAAAAACTGAAAAATTATAACTTGACTCAAAAATCACAAAATAGACATTACAAAACTTTAAAGACTTAATATTACCTTTTTAACCAATGATCAAACTTTGATAAACCAATGATGAACGGAACTAAACAAGTACAATTACAATTACAATTTGATCAAATTGAAAAAAAAACCTTACACTTCACTTACAACGTAAAAAGAATAAAAAGATAGACCCCGTTGGTGATGCATACAATATGGAGAAGTTTTACATTGACAAGTACACCTGGTTCAAATAACAAGGTTTTTTTTTTTTTTTTTGCCATTAAATTATAATTTGGTAGCCAATTTTTTTTTTTTTTTTTTTTTTTTTTTTTTTTTTTTTACCAAATTGCACTAATCATTTCGAAATTCCATTTTATTTTTTTCTTCAAAATTTTTGCATGCTCTGAACTAATTATTGCTTTACACGCACCTTTCCAAATTAGTTGCCCTTAATTTTTCTTCGAAAAGGGTTTGAACGATTTGAATGATTCAAAAATAAAAGAAAATACAAGTTATCAAAATTTTTTAAGAACATTTAACCTTTCCCCTCGGTGATCTTTGTTTGAACATGCAGACTGAAGAGGTTAATAGAAGTTGCTTCCCAATGCGCTATCCCCGCAGCATGTGGATCAATTCGGTCTCTTTATTGTTTTGAATACAAGAATTTGCTTTCCCAAAGCCCCATATACCCGCAACAAGGCTAAATTCGGTTATTTAAAATTCAATACAACCCAAACTTCGTCTGTTCAACGCATTTCACACTTCTTGAAAAACAATACATACACAATAATACACTTTAAGTTGCTTCTCCAATCGCTGTACCCACGTTTGGGTCCCTCGCAGACAAAAAATTTTGGGCCCTTTTTTAAACAAAACCAGTGCAGCTTCACCACTGAACATTTCCCGTCGTGATCCATCACCTGCACTCTACCCAGCCGTTTGGATTGTGCACAGTCAATTTTTAACATCAACATGAGACACGCATTTTCCCACAGATTCGAATCTAAAATCCATAAATTCAAAATCGTGGTCTCTCTCAGAGGCAATAAGTTTGGTCATCTCACACTAGCCCGTGGATGATTTTTCACTATATTTCATGAGAAATTTGCAAACAAATCAGTTCAAATCATCTTCCCCCTTTTTATTTTTTTTTTTAAATTTTTAAAATTTAAAATTTTAAACCCTTTTTTTTTTTTCGAAATTTTGGGGGAAATCACTAACAAAACACAAAGAAAAACATTTACCCAAAATCGGGAGTTCAGCCTTGATTGCCCATACCAATCAAGTGAAATATCAAAAAAAGTCCCATACCAAAATTTAGATATTTCTAAATGTAAAAACAGAATCTACCCTTTTAATCTTCAACCAGAGAAAGAAGCATAAAAGAAAATCGTAAGCAGTGGGGGGTCCAAACCACCACTTTCGATAAAAAAAATCCAAAATCGAGAGCTTGACTAGAGAAAAACTTAAAATAATATCACAGATAGAGTCAAAAACGGGGTTCAAAGTCACATAATCAAAAAGCAATAGACAGTGAAAGTCAATAACATTTGGGCCCAAGAATGAAAGAGACGAATCATTATTTTTTTTTTGAGAGAGAGAGAGAGAGAATTACAATTTGTTCTTGTCGACACTGCCTTCGAAAAGGTTTTTTAACTTACAGAACAGCATCGGCAGAGAGATCTTCAAGGTAATCTCTTTTAAATTTGTGAGATGATTTAAATATTACATCAACAATCGGGGAAAAAATTTTTTTTTTTTTTTTTTTTTTTTTTTTTAAAAAAAGGAAGAATAAGTTAACAACTTCAGAAAATTAAAAAAAAAAAGAATTTTTCTTCAAATAATCCTTCACATCCAAAAAAAAAAAAAATCTATCTGAGATTTCCACCCAAATCGTTTCATGAAAAAAAAAACGATTATACAGGTCTGCACCCTTTTTATTTTATTTTTCTATCAAAATTTAAATTTTGTCACTTTTCGTTTATGAAAGTTGCCCGGTGGAGTACTTACCCCCTATTAAACTAGTAGAAAATCAAATGATCTGAGCCTTTTGCGATTAATAACAAGAGAAACAAAAGATTAACTAATAGATCATTGCAATCAAACAGAGAAAAATAGAGAAATTGAGTTCCTACAGAACTTGTTTTCAGATCATGAGCATTTATTTTTAGAAAAAAAAAAAACATCAGTAAGGAGAGAGAAGAGACTCGCTCGTACCCCTCTTTCACGAATCGTAAGTCCCCGGGGAGTCTTCACAGACTCCTCCAGTGTTTTTAAAAATTCCCCCATTGAAATATCATTGTTGGACCAATTGAATGACAATGGATAGAAAATATGACAAATTATTCTGAAATACCTGATTGCAGACATTACAGATGAAAAATAAGAACAATATTATTATTCGCTTGAAACTTGACAAGAGCGGATCAAAACAATAAAAAAACACTGAACAGCTGATTAGTGATAACAAAACGAGTAAGCTCCAGCGGCTCAAGAATACAACCGATCAGAGCGGTAACACATTTTTCCCCTGCCCGCATCACCAGACAAACTCTTGAGGCCGAGTCAGCCGATTTCCCCTCCGAGGAACCATCCGTTAGCTACGACCTTGACGAACGCATGCCTTTACGAACAATCGAAACTTCGATTTTTAATAAAATAAAACTTTTAATCAATTAAAACTCACAAAACACTTTACCTACTTGAAACATCACTATTTTATTACGACAAACCTCTCTGACTTCAACTCTTACCGTCACAAAAATTTATTACACGTTATTACATACTCACGGCATTCCGCCATTACTCGAAAACTGAACTTTGCCAATTTCGTAATCCCTCAAAATCAAGTCCAAATTTTTCGAACGGGGTGGACCTGGGCTAAGAGAACTTAACCACGCTGCTCTGTTACCATTTGAAACGGCTAGACCCTTACCCAGCGTTGGAATAATCATTTTCCCACAAAGAATGTTCAAGAAAGTTCGAAACGCGATTATTGGGGGATTACCTTAAAAACTAACTTGGCAAGGTCAGAAATAAAAGGAAAGAAACGAGAGTTAAATAAGAAAAAGTATAATAAACGAGAATAAAAACCGAAACTGAAAAAAGGCAAATTAAAAACAGAAAACACAATTTACAATAATTGACATCGCGCTGGTCGATGGCCCGTCGGAGAGGAAACCCAGATGCTGACTGATTAGGTAAGAATTAGGACGTTTACACGGTTTTTCGTCTCCGCCGCGCCTTCAATCAGTTTACTCGTTGCCATGGTTACCTGATCGGGCCGTTTTCCTAACACTTCTCATCGAACGCGCTTGGATCGTGCCGCGAACCGGCACATTCTTAAACACGTCCTTCAAACTTGTGAAAATTGTGAGGGAAAAACTGATTGATTATTTGATTAGCTATAAATAACCTCGGGGGGAAGTAACTGGGGGGGGGGGGGATGACCGGGGGGAAGTGTCCGGGGGGGAAATGTCCTCGGGGGGGAAATGTCCTTGGGGGGGAAGTGTCCGGGGGGGAAATTGACAGGGGGGAAATGTCCCTGCGGGGAAATGCCCGGGGGGAAGTGCCCGGGGGGGAAAATTGCGGGGGGGAAATGTCCGGACACCGAATTTTCTTGGTTTTGACCGAGATTAACCTTAATTTTATTTCCCTTTTGAATGGGCGAATTTTCCTCTTGGATCCATGGGATCTTAACGGCTAAGTGGTCACCCATCTCAAGAATTTCTGAGTTATTCAATGCACAGCCTTTCATCGCGAACGCAGCTTGATATTCTTCAATAAAGAGAGCCAATGAGAATCTGGCATATAGTTGGATGGTTCTAATGCCTCAGCATTAGATTTGCATTCGGTGAAAATTTTGTGTACTGACCATAAGTGTCAGCTTCACTCGGAGAAGTCGATACCTGCATCGAGGGGCGGGTATTTCCTCTACTTAGCATAGCGGCTACAGCGGCAGGCATTGAGTAGGATTCTAAAGTGACCCGCTCGTTTGTCTCTCAATGGAGAAAATAGGTATTGTCGAATTCTCACGTTGCAATGCATTTTGCCTGTTCCCCATTTCTGAAGGCGCTCCTGCATTCTGCGTTTTACGAGTTATCACGCGTCTAAAAGTGACCAGATTGTTTACCTGTTCTATTTACATTATTCGACGAACTAATTAACATGATATTCGCACGCGTGCGCTGTGGGTTGATATACTTTCTTAGGCGCTCAACCTGGATTTTCTGTAATTTAGGTTTTTTACGGGATCCAAAGTGATTTCATAAATAGAGTCATTCACACGTCTATGAACTTTATATGGACCCCGGTATCGGATGAAAAGTTTTTTACTTAAACCTAGTTTTATCGCTGGCATATATACAAGTACTTCACTATCAATTGGCAATTCAATATGTTTTCGTTTAGAGTTATGGACGCGACGCTGCACGGCTTGAGCCTTGACAATGGCGGCCAACGCTTGCTTTCGCGTGTCTTCCTTTTTTTTCAATCTCTCTCCTAATTCAATGCCTTTAGGTTGAGTGTTGAGGCAAAAGTCGATGGGATACTTTGGGTTTTTACACCAAACAATAGCTCATACGCACTTTTCTTAGTCGTTGCGTGCTCGTGTCTATTTAGAGCAGCAACCGCGATGGGAGCACAAAGGTCCCAGTCTTTCTGATTTGTATTTACATAATGTCTAATTATCGTTTTGATAAATTTGAACTGGACCTCTATCATACCTGTGGTTTTTGGTGAATAAGTACAACTATTACGCATGTTGCAACCCATTTGTTGCAATAATTCTTGCCCCCATTCGGCAACCAATGATTGGCCACAGTCGGATTTTATCGTCTCTATTGGGCCAAACAGGCAATTACTTTGAATAAAAATTTACCAATGGTTTTTGGGATTATTTTTAGCCACAGCTTCGGCATAAATGTATTTTGTAAAATAATCTACAATACTTACAATGTATTCTTTCCCTGTGCTTGATCTTTTCAAAGGCCCTGGAACATCTATAGCACACTTGCGTAAAGGATAGGGCTCAATATTTGTTGACGTCATGAGGCCGTAGGGCAAGTGATTAGATGGTTTGTCATTTGACAAGTTTCGCAGCTTTCAACCCAAAATTTTACGTCTGTTCTCAGCGTGGGCCAAAAAAATCAAGCTCTAATCTTTTCGTAGGTTTTACAAATCCTGGGTGCGCTGCAGGATAATCAGAATGAAATGCTTGCCTGATTGTTTCCCTAAATCTTTCAGGCACACACAAAAGTTTATGTCGACCCTCAGGTCCAAAGGTTTTCTTGTAGAGTACATTGTTCTCTCCTAAGAAAAATTGTCGACTTTTTCTTCGGATTGCCGTAGTGGCTCCCTCAGGATTATTAAGGGCTTTGATAATAGGTGAGAATTCAGCGTCACCCTTTTGTTGCTCACTTATATCGCTCAGGGGCGCTATAGACACAATTTCTACAGTATCAGTATCGGAAATTGCACGCGATAGCGCATCGCAATTTGAATGGACTCGGCCACTGCGATGCTCTATATCTAAGTCGTAATCTGATAATTTAAGACAAAGACGTGCGAGTCGGTTACTGTGATTCTGCAACGTTGTATATTGACGCAACGCGGCATGATCCGTGATTATTTTCGTCTTCTTTCCATAGATGAAAGGCCGGAATCTTTGACAAGCCATGACTAAACCTAACAGCTCTTGCTCAGTGGCACTATAATTTTGCTCTGCCTGATTAAATAATCGGGAATAATAGCACACTGGCTTAATAGTTGTGTCGTCAAATCTAAGAGATAGCACAGATCCGGTGCCATGTTTACATGAGTCTACTTCTATTTGTACATCCAGGGTCGGATCGTAATGGGCCAACACTGGCGGGCTGGTTAATATAGATGTCAGCTGCTTAAAAGCTGTTTCGGCTTCGCAGGTCCATTTAAAGGGCACGTCCTTTTTAGTAAGCTCATACAGAGGCTTGCTCCATAAGCTTGCGTCTTTAATGAACCTGCGATAATGGCCAACGAAGCCTAAGAATCGCCTTACGGCACGAACTGACGTAGGTCTCTCATAATTAATAACTCCTTCACATTTACTACGGTCAACTTCAAGACCGCGCTTGGACAGACGGTATCCGAAAAGGTTCAGGTCTTCGCAAGCAAATTTGCATTTTGCGTAGTTTAATTTTAGGTTAAACTTACGTATTCTGTCTAGTACATCTCTGAGGTTGCTCAACATTATCTCTAGGGTTGGGCCAAAAACTATTATGTCGTCAATGTAAACAAGACATCTGGTATATTTCAACCCCCTATCATTTTATCCATCATGCTCTGGAACTCTGCAGGAGAGTTGCAGTAACCTTGTGGCAAACCCCGATATTGAAGATGGTTAGAGGGAGTTGAAAAGGCGGTAAACCTTTTCTTGCATCATCTAATTTTAATTGCCAAAAGCCATGACTGGCGTCCAGGTGAGCAACATACTTCATGCCTGAAATCGCCATTAGGCAGGCTTCCAAATTAGGTATGGGATATCGTTTCTTTTTTACCATTGTATTCAGTGCTCTATAGTCTTGCACTAGGCGGAAGGCCTCGGCTTTAGGAATTAGTATAGCTGGTGAGCCATAGGGTGAATCAGAGTCTTCTAGAATTCCCATAGTTTTCAACCTCTCTACTTCACTGTCGAGCCAGTTCAATTCTGTTTGACTCAACCTATAAGGAGGTTTATAAACCAAGTCCTCCTTTTCTAGTTCGATCTTTCAGGAGGGTAATTTGCTTGCCCCCTTTTAAGGTCTCATGGGGCCACAAAAATACATCATGATATTCAGCTAACACGTGTAACACTTTACTGCGATCGTCAATCGACAATTCAGGATTTACGTGCAATAATTTCAGGTCCTCACAATACGGAATTTCCGTCATCTTAACGGGTTCACAAATAGTGCTATTTACATGTCCTATAGTTGAGTTCGGATACAATATCCTCATACCGAGTCCATTGTTTCTGACCAAAATTTCTTCGGGTGGGTTAAGCCCCGTCAGATTAGTTAGTACATCGAAACTCTGTCTATGTGCGCTGGCACTAGTCTGAATGGTGCCGTTGTTCACATCAAATTTACCTAGACAGTATATTGGTACAGTTTTTATCTCTAATGCCTCAAAGGTTATGGCTTCTTTGACCTTAAGGTCAACTTTATTTAAGGGAGGAACTACCTGTACTAAACCACAAAGAGCATCAATCTCTTGACGATAATCTATTTCAGGGCCCTCTACTGTTATTTATCCTTTGGCGAATTTAAAATTGGCAAAGTTAACCTTTGGGACACATTTTTATTTAAATATACCGAATATGTACAAAAATCTACAGTTACACCACAATAATACAAAAATGGAACTCCTAAAATAACGGTTCTGGTAATTTATCGGCTAC
>VMOF01000001.1:569297-600759 GCA_011764245.1 Trialeurodes vaporariorum
TTTAAAAAACTTTATTCTTATTTTACTTTAAAATTTTTAATTATGGGCGTAATTTAGGGGGGGGGGCAGGGCGGGAAGTACCCCCCCCCCCCTAAGCAGTGGTGCCCAACCCCCCTTGCCACTATACAGCTCGCCCCCCAGTTTCAGGATTCCTCCCCCCCCCAGATCTAGATCTCCCCCTGATTTTTACCCCCCCCTCCTGATTCAGACGACATCATCCTTCCCACCCGTCATCTCCCTCGCCGAAAGAAGTTTTAAAATCTATTAGTATGAACGTGTCTACATTGGCAACTACCGTTGGCAACGAGAATTTTGCGAACTTCCCTAAAAATTCAGAATCCTCTGGTCGAAAATTTACATGATTAGAGAATGTATAGGCAAGATTTTTGGTTTTGTTAATTTAAATAGGTTAACTCTTAGAATTCATCAGGACAATGAAAATAAAGAAGGAATAGTTGTACTTAGCTTTTACTTTTCTATCATCTGATGCTGTCACTTTATTCATAATATCAAACACGTAAAAAATAGAATTATTTTTGATACAACTACATGCTACAATCACTTACAATTTCTACCATTTGGAAGGATAATTGATTTTTTTTCTATTTTGGGCGGAAGGGGGGGGGGGGGGGTTCTCTAGACTTGCCCGTCTCTAGGTGGTGTCCCCTAGACCTTCCATTGACATTCAAAAAGTTGCCCCCCCGGGCAATTGTTTTGCGGGTGCCCATGTCTTTGTCCATGGTCTCTGAACCAAAAATTTGAACGTTCTTCCGGTCTGTGGTTGCCTTTTTTTCTCATAAGTTTAGACACGGCCACCCTGAAAACCCCCACAACAAGTTAAAAGTCCGCAATCCGCACCCTCGACCCGCAGCCACTATCAAAAGTAAATTCCCGGTTGACTTGCAGGTACTCCCCTCCTCCCCCCCCAACTTAGATTAGACACAAATATAAATTAAAAAAAAAAAAAAAAAAAAAAAAAAGGGGAAAAAAAGAATGTATGCCCCAGCAAAGGGCCCCTCCACAGTTTTCCAAGAGAGGGAGCGACCCCCTTGCCAGCGTAACTCCGAAAAAAATAATTCCAACTGGGGCCATGTAACTCAAGTAAGGTCTCAAAATGAAAACAGATGGATCCAAAAATTTTTAAAGGCGAGTACCGGTAAGCTTACTCTTTTGATCGGTCCAAAACCCGGATTGCGATACATCGATTTACTCTCGAGATATCGATTTTTCAAAGGCGCGCGGTATAGGGTCAGAAATCTAAGATTCTCTAAAATCCGCGAATTTCGACTCTCATGGACCTAGCATGCGCCGTGAGAAGTCATATGTGAGTTTTTTGAGTTCACATGAAGTTCATTAAGGGCCCTGACAAATGTCGGACCGATAAAGTCTATATGGGGGGGGCGTGGCCCCAACTCCAGCGTAAGTCTCACGTACAATGTCTAACTGCGGCCGCGGAGGTCCCATAAGATCCGTTTAAAAACTTGGATGGATCTGAATTTTTTTCAAGAATTTTCTAAAAGCTGAAGCTACCGCCCAATCCAAACCGCAGTGCGCAATCCATCGATTCGTTCTCGAGATATCGATTTTTCAAAGGCGCGCGGTTTGTCAGATCGACCTTAGAGGGGCGCTGGAGGCTGGAAAAAGGCGAATTTCGTCTCTCACGAACCAGTCGTGTGCCGTATTATATCGGTTCCGCTTCTTTTCGGGTCCCAATGATGTCCCGAGAGGGCCCAATGCAGTTTCGAGCCAAAAAATATCATCTTGGGGGGGGGGGGGAACTACTCCCCGTTTCAGCGTAACTCTGACAAGAAATGTCTAACTGCGGCCGCGAGAGGTCCTGTAAGGTCATTAAATAAACTCGGATGGATCTGAAATTTTCGAGGTTGTCAGTCACAAGCAAGCGCTTTTGACCGGTGCAAACCGAATTGCAATACATCGATTCACTATCGAGATATCGATTTTTCAAAGGCGCACGGTCTTGTCAGATCGAACATTGAAACAAGCTGTGGATACTCTGTATCCGCGAATTTCGTCTCTCATGGACCGTTTAAGCCCCCTTTAAAAAATCGAATGAGCTTTTTTCAAGTTCATATTACGTTCCTTAAGGGCCTTGATGAGTGTCGGATGACATTTGATCAATATTAACATTCATTTTTTAATCTGAGACAAAAGAGCTGAAACCATAAAGACGAAGAATTTCCATCGTGATGACTTTGGTTCAAGCGAGGAAATTCTATAGAAGTCCCAAATAACTAGACTAGACTTTCCGGCTTGCTAGGATTGGTATTAAGAATTTCCTTCCTGATGACTTTGGTTCAGGCGAGAGAAATCTAAAAAAGTCCCAAATAACTAAACTAGACTTTGCGGCTTGCTAGGATTGGTATTGCGTCATCCGATTTTAAAAGAACTATCACTATCGAAATCGATTTTCAAAACCACAGTATTCACCTCGCCTCGTGAACAACTGTTTCAACACGCTATAAGTAAATTTTCATTCCCACTTTGACCTATCAAGTTATTTTTACAGCGATCACTGTTATACCAACACAAATGCAGCGTTGCGATTGACTTTGTCGCAGTTTTGTACTATCAATATGGAACTCCACACTTACAATGATTTACGGCCGACACTCATGCTCTCTTTGCTAACACTGTTCCAGTGTTGCAAGTTCCAACTTGTTTGAATTTGAATTTATTTATTTGAAACCAATTTAACAAAAAAAGAACCCAGTTAGCAAAACCCGTCTTCAATCCGTCTTAAAGACGTCTTATAAGACAAGTAAAGTTGTCTTAAATCCGTCTTTAATCCGTCTTAAAGACGTCTCTAGTTCCGCCCAAACACGTCTTTGAAGACGTCTTACGAATCCGTCTTTTAAAACGTTTTTAAGACAACTTCAAAAAACCCTTTTACGAATCCGTCTTAAAGACGTTTTTTAAAACAACTTTGAAAACGTCTTACGAATCCGTCTTAAAGACGTCTTATAAGACGACTTTGAAAACCGTCTTACGAATCCGTCTTAAAGACATATGAAAGGCGTCGGTCACAATGCTCTATAGGTTACGTCTCGAGGAAGCCTAGCTTTCCAAGCTTGCTTGAAAATAGTCAACATTTTCAAAATTTGTGAAAATTTCGTAATTTTCAAAATTTGAGCAAATCTTGGTAATTTTCAAACTTAATGAAAATTTTCGTAATTTTCAAAATTTATGAAAAAATTTGTAATTTTCAAATTTTCGAACTGTGGACATTTTCGTAATTTTCGAAATTTTTAAAAAAAATTGTGATTTTTGCAAATTATCAATATTTAAGGACTTGAAAACGTTGGAGTCAATCTTCTAGCTATCTTGGCTGAAGACGGCTTTAAGACGGATTAAAGACGCTTTATAAGTCTGGATTAAAAGACGTCTTAAAAAGCACTTTGGAAGACGGTATTCAAGTCGTCTTGGAAAACGTCTTTGAAGACAGATTTAAGACGGATTAAAGACGCCTTGTAAGACTGGATCGAAAGACGTCTTAAAACCCACTTTGGAAGACGGATTTAAGACGGAATACAAGGTGTCTTCTAAAATCGACTTAAAGACGCATTTAAGACGGATTTAAGACAAGCTTAAAAGACGTCTTTGGATCCGCGACCATAAGACGGATTTAAGACGTCTTTAAGACGGAATGAAAAGACGTCTTACAAAAGCCCATTTTAAGCCAGATCGGCAAGCCTGATATTGTTTTCTGGGAAAGGAAAGTTTCCCCTGCCACGAGCTGGCTCGAGTGGCAGGTTCACTGAAACATAAATTAACAGCAAAGAAATAATAATGAAGTAAAGCTTTCAAAAATATGAAATGAGATTAAAATCACAACGAAATTTAAAAATTTAAAAAAAAAAAAAAAAAAAAAAAAAAAAAAAAAAAATCCAAATTTTCATGTGTGTGAATTCCATTGTGAATTCAGTGGTGATAGCGATCGTTTGAAAATTTTTCCTAACACATATTAGAAAGGAAAATAATTCCATGACTATTTGAGAATATGCGGTTTTTTTGGTCTTCCCTAAAAAATCTCACTAAATCATTCCTAATTGTAAATAAAATTCTGAAGATTGTCAAAATTAGACGTAGTGTGCGAGATTCGGACCCCCGACTTAAAAATTTAAAAACTAGTTGTATAACTAAGATCATAATCACTTGCGCCACGCGGCTGAGGTAATGAGGAAGCTAAAAATTTAATTTATAGGGTAACTCAATGGCACTTGGTAGTTCAGACTTCCGCTGCTAGGTGTCACGCCTTTTTATGACCACCGTTGAGCAAGACAGCACACATCGCCGAAGTTTCTGTCATCTGTGTCATCCCAACTTTTTTCACGGCTCTCTGCGTATCGTAAAAACCTTACAAACCTGTGAGTCTGGGACCAAATAATGTTAGGTCCCGAGCATTGAATTGCGTGCATCTTGCGTGCGGTTTCGACCAATCAGAGAGCTTACGCACGGTCATGTGACCGTGCGTAAGTTACGCTTGGGACCGAACATTTTTTGGTCCCTGCTCTCCCAACTTGCGAAATTGCAAGCCAGTACGAATACCAAGCAGAGGCCGTGGTCAGGAGCCAGTTGGCCCCCCTAGTAGTCCGCGCTTGATCCACTGATGACAGTGGGATATGGGCAAACGAACTATAACTAGCATTGTAAACTGACGATTTTATCATTTTAGTTTTAACTTTCAAGTCGCATCGTGGTTTCAACTTTTAATTTTTATTTCGAGAGTCACCTTTCTCACTCTTCTTACTCTATTTATTTCACGAACTCTGTTATCCAGGTTGCGTTTTCTGACTTGGCCTGGGCGGCTACAGCCTCTTATGAAAAAAAAAAAAAAAAAAAAAAAAAAAAAAAAAAAAAAAAAAAAAAAAACAGAAAGTCACTATTGAGTTCAACGTCATGCTGACATAAACGTCCGTCGTCCGTCCCTAGATGAGCATAAAACTAGGTTTTTTCATGAATAACCTTTTTCATTAGCCCTTTTTTCTGCATCATGAGCGATCATTTCGATTTTTCTTGACTCGTCATGTAAGCCTTGTGCTCCGATTTTACAAGATCTGTGATTTTACAGCAAAGATAAGAATTTTAGTTCAAAGCTCTAGTTGCAGTTGATACAATTTTGAACAATAACTGATTATCAGATTAGAGCGGGCTGCGAAAAATTTACGTTTACCACTTTACCGCCAAAAAATGTCATCAGTAAAGCCAGCTAAAGTTTAACCTAGAGTCCCTATATATGAAAGAGTCTCGCCATAAGGTTCCATCTCTGATTGGCTGCTGAAAAGTGAAGAAGAAAAAGGGGGTCTATGAAGCAGGGCCTCTGGGGGCCCCGGGGCAAGATGCATTTCGGGGGCCCCCAAAAATTGCGGAAGGTGACTGGGAGTATGGGGGGAGCCCGAAGTCCCCTCTAAAGAAGGGTCTGGGGGTGGTCCTCCCGTCAAAAAATTTGCAAATTTAATCACTCACAGGTGCACTTTGGAGCAATTTTTGGACACGAAAAAAGAATAGGTATCAAACTTGTTTATACCGTAAGTCAGGGTCGGACTGGTCAGGGCCGCTAGGCCGCGATCGCGGCCTAAAGTTTCGCTTTTTGGGGCCCCAAAGGGGGGCCCCCGCAGGAGCCCTCGATGGGCCCCCCGAATGGATAAAATGGACGAATTTAGGAATGAAAAAAGAATAATGTATCGAGGAAGCCAGTAAATAGATTACACAAAAGGGAAAAACCCATTGTAAGCTAATTAAGATAGCTTAATATAAGGATCGAAAATGCATCGAGACTGGCCAAGTCCGCTCTAGTCCACGACCGACATTTCGAAAATCTGGGGCCCCCAAACGTCTAAAAAGGAGCCTTCGAATGGATTAAATGGGGGCCCTAAAGGGGTTTAAAAAACGGAGCCCCCGATCGGGTCAAAAGGGGGCCCCCCAAACGGGTTAAAAACGGGGCCCCGAACGGTCAAAACGGGGCCCCCTAGTCCCGCAAAAAGTATTTAAAGAATAAACGGGGAAAGAAAATAATAAATACTGGCAAAAAAAACAACAAAATTACAATCCGTTTAATTGCAAGCAAGAGGCGAGTCTTAGGAGTCTACCATTATGTCTTATATTTTTTAAAAACTATTTTTCCCTTTTTTTCCTTCTTTTCAAAATCAAAACTTGCTAAAATGTTATCTCTATCTCATAAAAAATTACTCGGTTCTCTCACAAATAAAACCCCAAAAAGAACCTTTAAAAAATTGGGTTTTTAGGACGTAAAATTTTCGAAATTTCCCGGGGGGAGGGCCCCCGGACCCCCCGTCAAGACCGGGGGGGGGGGGGGGGGGTATTCCATACCCCCAGACCCCCCAGTAAGTAAGGCATGAAAAAAAGTATGGCGTTACTCCCCCCCCCCCCCCCCCCCAAGAATTAATATCTGACTGCACCACCGAAGATAATAAGTTACTTTATCCTGGACTAGAAGTTGGCCGTAGCCGTGCATATGCTCTTGCTGCGATATTGAATGGGTTTAAAAGGACCACGAGAAGCCCGCTACGATCTGCATCCTTTAATAAGTCTACGTAATAACTAAAAAGTAAGAAAAAGAGAACTCTAATCATCAATTGAAAAAAGCGTAGAAACTGCTTAGTTTTAAGTGAATTTTTTTAAAAAAAAGGTCTGAAGGGGGGCCCCAAAAAGGCGGGGGGGGCCCCCAAAATTTACCGAGCGGCCCAATATTTAGAGAGCCAGTCCGACCCTGCCGTAAGTTGAGCGAAAATGTAGGCTACCAGCATAAAGCCCCCATTCCTTTTTTATTAATAGCCAGAATAAGAAAATTTTTTGCTCTTTATAACTTTTATAACTATAATATATACATGTATGTGGATTTTTTTATTTTTCTTTTCTCACTGCTTGCTCCTAAAAAAACAGCCTACACAAGGATCGTGGCAAGGAAGCATTTAAAAAGTGGTGCAGCTTGAGATTATTTTAGGAGGGGGCTGGTTAAGTGATGCTCCCTCTTTTTTCACACCCATATACCGGGGGGGCTGGGGGTATGGAATACCCCTCAGATTTACGGGGGGTTCGGGGGGCCTCCCCCCAAAAAATTTGAAATTTTACCTCTTGAAAACGGGTTTGATGGGTTTTCTGAGTTTAATTTGAGAGTGAACCAAGAAAACATTTTTTGGGTGGAAATAAAATTTTAGCCAACAAATTCTTCCACAGGCTATAACATGGGGACTGGGGCCCCCCTGCCCTATATGCCAATGCCAGTTTTATAGATATAAGGTTCCTGCAGATCTCACATTGCAGTGGGCCCCCAAACCCTCTGGGGCCCCCGCTCCCCAAAAAAAAAAAAAAAAAAAAAAAAAAATATTTAAGCGAATACGAGAGGCATTATTAACTTAACTGTTATTTAAAAAGAGGGCCCTGAAGTTATCAAACACATAGCTGAACTGAATTGCAACAGAAACCGATGTAAACAATGGGCTTTTTTAAGGATTTAAGGTCGGAGCAACAGTATTTTTACTGAACGAAAAAAAAAAAAAAAAAAACAAGCAGCCAGCAGTTTTGTATCGCAGTCTAGCGATACAAAGATAACATGCAGTCAGTCAGTGTAAGCTGCTTTGATTGCATTGTTATTCTTGTAATACCGCTTTTCATTAAGTTTCATAGCATATAGGGTGTCAATTAAAAAAAGGGGCTAGGCCAAATATCTCGAGAACGGCTCCCGGGTTTTGAAAAACACTGAAACACGTGTTCAATTAGCTTGAGGGGGACATCTTTATAGGGGGTTTCCGATTTCGGAGCCATCTCTGGGGGGCCCGCAGGGCGGATACCCCGTCCCTAAATTCAATACTTCAAACGAGGACCCCCATATTTTATTTATTAAAAAAAGAGGGTGAAATTATCAGACTTTGGGTACGAATCGAAGTTCAATATCGTTTTTCGTTTTTGATACATTGAGGGTCAAAGTTCGATTTGGAGTAATTTTCAAAAAATCATTACTCCTCTTTGAAGAGTCGGAATTTAAAAATCAAGGACACAAAAATACTCTAAAAAGTAAGCCCCCTTTTAGAAAAAATTCAATCATAACAAACATTTAGTCAAATTTTGGTTTTGAAGCTCCCAAAACTTTTAGACGTTTTTTGGGTCCCAAAGGGGGGCCATCTGAAAAATTCCGAGGTTTTACCCCTATTGATTGATACATAAATTGAAAAGGCGTAACAAACTGAGCATTTCGGCGCAGACCGGAGTTCGATATCGTTTTCACAATCGAGATATCTCAATCTGTAAATTGACATTCGATATCTCAAATGTAAAAACGATATCCACCTCCGGTTTGCGCCGAAATGCTCAGTTTGTTACGTCTTTTCGATTGATGTATCACTCAATAGGGGACGTAACTCGGAATTAGACCCCTTTTTAGAATGCTAGGGGGACCAACAGACTCGCAAATATTTATCAAATATTTTCATCTCTTGGACCTAATTCTGCCTTCAATCCGAAGAGTTTGCAAATTTGTAGCGAAGCTGTACGAATAGTTGCCTACTTCATCAATTGAAGGCTAATTGAGACCCCTAAATTCTATTCTGATGTTGTTTTTAGCAAGTTTTAGATTAATTCCAGATTCCAATAAGTGCATATTCTTTAAGTTGCATTCATTCTATTTGTTGGAGTTTCTATTTTTCCTTAGTTTTTATAGGTTGTCAAAATCGATTTGATTCTTGCATTTCCTCCAATGAATACAATTTTTTTTCCCTTCTTTCAAACGGTGAATCTTCAAAATAAGTTTTTAATTTAGCAGATTACTATGGCGGACTTTCCGTAAACCTGGGGGAAAAAAACTTTTTTTTTGGAGAGAAAAAACTTTCGTTGTGGGAGAAAACTTTTTTTCGGGAGAGAAAAAACTTTCGTTGTGGGAGAAAACTTTTTTTCGGGAGAGAAAAAATTTTTTTTAGGGGAATAATTTTTTTTAAAGGAGGAGGAAACTTTTTTTTTACGGTGAGGAAAAAAATTCTCCCCCTCCAAAAAAATATTTCTCTCCGCGGGACAAAAAAGTAAAAGTTTCCTCTCCACAGCGAAAAAAATTTCTCTCCACTGTCAAACGACTTGCCCTGTTGCCAAGTCGCGCTGTCGTCTTTCATCCTGCTTTCATCCAACAAGGAACGGCATGAGGAATGAGAATGGAACGACAACCTGTTGCCCGATTGCCGGTTATCCTTTTGTTATTGTTCACGTTGTAGACATCTTTGCAATAATGTCTTTGGTTTCTTTGTGGCAAAATATTGCTTTCAATTATCATGTTTTATTTTTATTACTTTAAATTTGGAGGTTAGCCGGCCTCGGTGGCTTGGTGGTCAGGACACCTGACTGCCAATCCATAGGTCCCGGGTTCGAATCCCGGTAGTGGCAGCAGATTTTTCACTCGTCTTGTCGCTCGGTCTCCTTAAAAGTGGGTCCACGGCAAAGATTACAGTGGAAATCTGAGTGCTTTGAGCATGGATGTTTCAAGTCCCCTGTTGTCTTCTGACATTAAACATTCACACACTGACATTAGTCTATAGTTGGCTGTAGGCTCCTTACTGGAGTATAAGCCATAAAACAAGCAAAAAAAAAAAAAAAAAAAAAAATTTGGAGGTTAACTGGATGTTTACTTATGAAGATATCAGTTCGATAACTTGTGTTCCACCAAAGAATGAAATTAATTTGTATCTATGTCGCGAAATTGAAGATTTAATCAATTTTAATATTGTTTGTTGTTTGTTTATTATTATTTTATCTTATTTGAGGTTTGACCGGAACCGTGACTGGTATTAAACCCTATGACTTACAAGCAGTTTAATATATAGTTGTTTATGTTTATTAAATGATCAAAACATCTTCCAAGTGCTTTACTGCCTCGCTTTTTATCGCCTCGCTTTGAATCAGCGGTCAGTTTTTTTTGTGTGTGTGTGTTTATTCTTTAAAAAATACAGACCTAGTGTTTGTGCGCCTTTGTATCTCCTGTTTACTTTACGGACTTCGCTTGCATCAAATAATTTCACTGTGAATCTCGACAAGGACTTACTCCAGCACTTCATAGCCCATCTAATGTTACCAAATTAGTCTTAGTCTTAAGTTTTGAAAGTCTGATTGAAATTAAACTTAGTTCCACGTGGAATTTAGTTTATTTGAACCAGGCATCAAAACAAACTTCACTGTTACAATGATCGGCTGCAGAATACGATCGGAGTCAGCGAAAGGTAAGAAATTTACTCATACCTTACTTCTTTAAGAATTAATCTCCAAAATATACCATACTACCTTTTTTTGCTTTCTCCCTGCCTTGCTTGTCGGTTTGTTTCCTTTCGGCCTCAAATGTTGGACACTGCAAGTGAATTTTAGTGTATGATCTGGCAATAACTAATCCCTTAAATGTGATTTAGAACCATCAAGATCATCTTATCACCTTTTTTTTTTAACATGCAGTAAGTACTGCATGTTTTTGTTATGGGTTCGTATCGATTTTGGCCATAAACTTCCTGTAAAATAATCGACAATTTTCGGCTTGGTCGCAAACGTGCGTTGTCAGATTTCCGCACGTAATGATCGCGTCTCGTTTTACGGTGGATTCCCTTCGTTCGATATATTGCGGAGCGGCAACGCCAAAAGTCTCCCTATCCTTTAACGTGGAAAAATCCGTATCGCGCGCCATATCGGATTTTCGATATTCTTCGGTCCGCCGCACAATGGACAGAAATCAAATCTTTGGCGGTCCAAATTCGATCCTTTCAAAGTTGGAAAATTAGTATTTTAGCTGGGTACTATAGTTGATTTTAAGGGGTTTATTTGGCTCGGTTTTTCTATCCTGGCTTGTCCCATATTTATCGGAGAATATCATTTGATGGATCGACAGTTCTTGTGATATCTCATGTCTTTGTATTTTTGACCACTTAGGACTCGATTTGGATCTATCGTGCGCCGATTGAAATGTTTGAATGTTTGAGTATGAGGTTTTGACTGAGAATTGACCCGAAGTTTTTCATAAGGATTGTCTCCGTTATGAATAAATTTGGTAGTTTCATTATTTTGTCTGTGATTACTAACGAGCTATATCTAGTTCGGAAACTCAGGTAAACATGCGTAACCGCCTCGGAGATTTTAAGGTTAGAGATGTGTGTTGTGAAAACAAACCGAAGGTTCCCCGCAATGTATTTTCGCGTGTTTTCGAATTCTATCAGAGACTTTAAAATTAGAATTTCTTTATGAACTGTGCGTGTTTTCTGTCAATCAAAGCCGTAACTTCAGTTTTACGAATTGAATTACTCAAGTTCTTCATAGCTTTCATTTAATTGGTCAGATTCTACAGTGTGTTATTGCCTCGTAATGCCGTAACTCATCGCCTTTCTTGGCATTTCGACGAGTGAAAGTGGTATGTTTGTGGTGGTTTATTCAAAAATTTTGTAGTTTGACCTCTCTCAGCAAACTCTCTCTTCCTGAGACAGATTTTCTCATGTTCATCTCTTAAGTTGAGTGATCTGAAGTAGATAACTTCGTTAACCTAGCAGTGGTCTAGAGAAGTTAGGTACCGAAAGGAAAGAAAAAGCAAAGGGTGGACCTTTACATTTCAGACCAATTGTACCTATGCCTGCATGACAGTCATGGAGAGCAGAATTATTTAATTGTCAGCACCAACACCAAGTTGTGTGATGCATTCATCCAATGATAAATGGTGTCGACTGAAATACTGGGCTGCGAGGTCGATCGGAGAGCATCCATTTCACTTGACTCATCTCTTTTGCCCAAGTTGATTGAGCCACTCGTGAAGTGAATTTTACTACGAGGTTTGGTTGGAGTTTGGTAAGAACTTTTTTAAGTATTTATTTACCTAAGTACAACTGTCCGACAAGATGAGAAAGTTACAATCACATTGTTCTACAATGGAATGTCAGGTGAATATAGCCTGAGGGCTGTTCCACTTAAGAAGTCGACAATTGAATCGTAACTAATTAGACCTAAGGATTCATGATTTACTCATGAGTTTTTAGTAATACCTACCAAATATTTATTTAGAACTAAAGCATTTTAACTATCAGGCTTAGACAAGTGGCAGGGCTTGCTTTTGCATTGCATCGCACCAGCACACATCCGTGAGTGGTTGTTTAGCACAGAGTTTTGACTAATTGATAATCACCTGCTCAAGAATGCGCTTTGATGCAATGCAGAAGCAGGTACCACTACTTGTTAGAACCTGATACTCAAAATGCTTCTGCTGTGGTACATTCATATCTAAATTATGATAACTTACGGTTTAAACAATGTTAAAGTTGAAATCCGCTCATGAATGCAGATTCTTCACATGAAGAGCAGCCATTGATTGAGGAGATGAGCGGAGGAGATTATTTAGTATAGCAGGACCATTTTGAGTATCGAGTCCTGTCAAGAAGCGGTGCCTGCTTCTGAACTGCATCAGAGCGCATGGGAGAGCAGTTGGTTTGCGCAGAGTTTCAACTCGTTACTAATCAAGCGCTCATCAATGCGCTTTGATGCGGTTTGGAAACAGGCACCATTGTTTGTCAGAACCCTATACTCAAAATGGCCCCCCTCTAATAGAATGGTTACAGTGACTCATCTTTCATTGAAACTGCTTAAGATGATTCGACATGTTTTACTTGCAAACGGATAGTTTTGCGAGGATGAAAAAAAGCTTCATTATGAAGCTATCTGAAGCTACGCTGAAAAAGTGCAAGAAGTGTGTTCGACACTGAACAGCACAGTTTATGATGCCAGGCTTTGGCTCTGGGCATGAGGGAAAATGGTCATAATCTTGTCAATAATCTTACAAAGTCTGAAGAGAGAAACTTAGAAGCCAAGTACAAATGATAGTGTTAATTTGGACACATTAGATCTAATCGGGGAAAGCCAACTCGATTTGTCTAATTCTACTCGATGTAACCTAAGTCGAAACAAATCTTGACCTGGACCAATCAAATCAGTTTTTCCAAAATGTGAGTAAATCATGAATCCTTGGGTCCAATCGGTTGCGATAAAATTGTCGACTACTTTAGCGGCATATCCACCTAAGATTCTTAAGTAGGATAAAGTAACTTTCCCCTCTTGTTTGGAAGCAGTCGATAAATAAGTGGTTACGAAGTTGTGACTGAACTTCACTCGAATCTCATGCTAACATTCACTCAAGTGGCTCAATTGACTAGGATGAATCGAATTGACTTGGGCAAAATAGATGAGTGGAGCAAGATGGATGCTCTCCGATCAACCTTACAGCAAAATTTTAGTATGGCACCGTTTTACAGCCTTCTTGTCCACACCTATATCCTTGGTAAAAGAACATAACATTATAATGAATTGGTACCCCGTTTCGTGCATCGCACGACCTGGTGTTGTCTTCACTTTTAAAGAAAGTTAGGTTGGTTTTTTTTTCATAACAAGGTGTCGTGAATTACTGTATTTTGGTCACTTCAGAGTTCTACGGAGTACCTAACCGTAAACCTAATACTGGTAATTCTAAGTCAGTTTTGTGATTGATTTCTTGCACCATTATTGCCATAATGATGACAGTAGTTTCTTATTTCTGCTAAGTGGGTACTTTAGTCTTTCAATTCAACTATAAACGCTCTCTTATTGAAGAATACTCTTAATTTCTCAATGAAATGAAACTCTTCCGTTCGGTCCGTGCAAACTTCAGAACCACGAATGAGTCAGTCATCCTGTTATTTGCATCTTCATGTCCAAACTGACTGAAGTTCAACTTTGAAATCAGATTTGCTGCAAATTTTAATTTCAAATACATTATTATAATTTGCTAAAGTCAGTTCAAAGTACAATCAACGATGGAACTCAACAACCAGTCAACGCGCAGATTAACTTGAATCGCAGGTAGGTGTGACCTCAGGTGTAGATTTTGTGGTTGAATTTTATTTTCTCCTAGTCTCTGATTTTTGATGCACTTCTGTACCAACTTTACTCACACCAGTAAAATGGTAAATAGAGGAACCTAAAGACAAGTTCAAGCTTTATCCGAGATTACCTGGGATCTGAACGTTAAATGTTAAGGCAAATTACACTAACAGTCACAGTTCTCATGAAGCAAAGCACCTCACGAAAAATACGAAATTCTGTACAGTTCAAGTTTGTTTGAAAAAAAATTACTTTTTTATTCAAAATAAATTTCAATTTAAAGGAGTAAATTGCAATTTATTTAATTAAAACTGCACTTTATTAAAAAAAAATTGCAATTTATTCAAATAAAATATAAGAAAATGTCAACCTAACTAAGATTTATCTGAGATTTACTCAAGTAAAATTTCTTGGAAATATCAATAACATTTCAAATAAAATTGCCATTTTATTTGAACAAAATAGGAGTCGATGCTACTAGGGCTTGGTCGCTCTTATATCAGATGATTTGCAAGTTGAATCAGAGCTACCATGTCTTTCGGTTGTATGCGGCTATTCAGACGAAAGTGTTTACAGGAGAAGTATCAAATATTTTGAAGGAGCTTCATACGGAAGATCTGTTACCAGGAGAAGTATCAAATTATTGAAGGCGCTTTATCCGAAAAATAGAAAATGTGATCAGGAGAAGTATCAAATTATTTGAAGGAGCTCTGAAGCCACCTAATCGAGGAAACTTAAGACTTGGTCGCTCTGATATCACATGACTTGCAAGTTGAATCAGAACGACACGTCCTCCGGGTGTAGGGAAATAAATATAGGAAGATATTTGAAAGAAAAGTTTTTACGAGCAAATTTTCATGAAGAAGTGTTTGGGGCAGGTGAAGTAAAATGGAGCTGGTTTGGGGGAAAGATTTTGGATCTTGGCCGCAATCACTTGAGGTTTAGCTGAAAGTTTTGGTGAAATAATTTGTGACATGAAATTAATAGAAATTAAAAAAGAAAATGAACAAAAGCACTTGCTCTCAGAAGTTTCACATAGAAAATAAATCACCACTCTCACTAACTCTGCATACCCATTGAAATTATACAGAACATAATGCAGCGATGATAACTATATAGATAAGAGGAACCAGCACACTGCACAGAGTTTTAAGAGAAAAACCAAATGAAAGAGAACTTTCAATATAGACACTCACAAATGACGAAATAAGAGACAGTGGCCTAGAGTTCAAGATGAGAGGAACCATACCACCAGGCATTTTTCTCGAGAACGGCTGATCGAAATGTTTTGAATCAAAAAAATCGGTTACGGAATGGACACAAAATTTTTCATTTTTGATATTTTCAAAAGCCCTCATCAGCTCCTCGTTCATATTAGGAGAAGCTCACACACTTTTATCAAGTTTTTTGCAAAAAAGCATCTTCTGAAAGTACGAAAAAAGTTCATATCCTCATAGCAGAGGCAATTGCCAACATTTTTGCTCCCATAGACATTTACCAAAACACCAAGATTTTTTTTAGCTATAGGGACTTTTGCTTATCCAGTTGAGAATTTCTCACAAATCTTGACAGATTCTGAAAAAATATATCGAAACCTTCTGATCGATGTGCAACATGTTACCTTGAGGAGAAAAAATAAGGTGTATTTTTTCAAATCAAAAATTTTGGGACTTCAAGGGCAGAATCGGATCGATTCCATGGTCTGAGACATGGACTGCCCAAAATTTTAATTTAACGAAATACACCTAATTTTTTCACTTTAAGGTACCAAACTAGTTCACATCAATCAAAATGGTTCCAACCATTTGATCAGAAGCTGTTATGTATTTGAAGAATTCTCAACAGGGTGGCCACAAAAGCCAATTCAAATTTTTTCCAAAAATCCGCCATAGCTCAAAAAAATTTAGGTTTTTTGGTAAATGTCCTTGAGAGCCAAAAAAGTAGGAAATTGCCTGAACTTTAAGGACACGAGCTTTTCTCATAACTTTAAAAGAGCTTTTTTGAAAAAAAACTTGAGATATAGATGTGATTGAGCCTCCCCTTTCAAATATGCCCCAAAGGGCTAAGTATTGGAAGCTATCGATAATATGATAAATGAAAAATTTAGGGTTGATTCCCTATGCGACTTCCATGTTTCAAAACATTTCAATCAGCCATTCTCAAGAAAAATGCCTGGTACAGGTGCTCTGGATCACCATGTATACAGGGTGTCAATTAAAAAAGGAGCCAGACCGAATATCTCGAGAACGGCTCCGAAAAACGCTGAAACACGTGTTAAATTATTTTGAGCAGGACATCTTTTTAGGGGGACGCCGATTTGGGGTCTCTCTCTGGGGGGGTCCCCAAGGGGGGTACCACCTCCCTAAATCCAATACTTCAATGGGGCCCCCAATTTTTTTTTTTTAATAATCAAAAAAAGGGAAAAATTTTAAGACTTTTGGTACAAGTTAAACGTCGACATCGTTTTTCGTTTTCGATTATATCGAAGGTCCAAGTTCGATTTGGGCCCATTTTCAAGAGGCATTACTTACTCCTCTTTGAAGAGTCGGAATTCACAAATCAAGGACACAAAAATACTCTGAAAAGCAAGCCCTTTTCAGAAAAAAATTCAATTATAACAAACATTTATTCAAATTTTGGTTTTGAAGCTCAAAAAACTTTTAGACATTTTTTGGGGCCCCCAAAGGGGGGCCATCTGAAAAATTCCGAATCACGACCCCTATTGAGTGATACATCAATCGAAAAGACGTAACAAACTGAGCATTTCGGCGCAAACCGGGGGTGGATATCTTTTTTACATTTGAGATATCGAATGTCAATTTACAGATTGCGATATCTCGATTGTGAAAAACGATATCGAACTCCGGTTTGCACCGAAATGCTCAGTTTGTTACGCCTTTTCTATTTATGTATCAATCAATAGGGGTTGTACCTCGGAATTTTTCAGATGGCCCTCCTTGGGGGCCAAAAACGTCTAAAAGTTTTGGGAGCTTCAAAACCAAAATTTGACTAAATGTTTGTCATAATTAAATTTTTTTCTGAAAAGGGCTTACTTATTAGAGTATTTTGTGTCCTTGATTTTTAAATTCCGACTCTTCAAAGAGGAGTAATGATTTTTTAAAATTAGTCCAAATCGAACTTTGACCTTCGAGTATCAAAAACGAAAAACGATATTGAACTTCGATTCGCACCAAAAGTCTGATAATTTCACCCTCTTTTCGATTAATAAATAAAATATGGGGGTCCCCGTTTGAAGTATTGAATTTAGGGACGTGGTATCCGCCCTGCGGGCCCCCTGGAGATGGCCCCGAAATCGGAAACCCCCTATAAAGATGTCCCCCTCAAGCATTTGAACACGTGTTTCAGTTTTTTTCAAAATCCGGAGCCGTTCTCGAGATATTTGGCCTAGCTCCTTTTTTAATTGACACCCTATATGCTATGAAACTTAATGAAAAGCGGTATTCCCAAGAATAACAACGCAGTCAAAGCAGCTTACACTGATTGACTGCATGTTATCTTTGTATCGCTAGACTGCGATACAAAATCTGCTGGCTGCTTGTTTTTTTTTTTTTTTTTTTTTTTTTTTTTTTTTTTTTTTTTTTTTTTTATCAAACCTTTTTATTTACCGTTGTCAAAACTTCAAGAGCTATAAGATGAGTAGTTGTTTCCACCAGATGATAAAAGATAAACTTACACAGGGCGGGGCCGGTTTATAGTTTATGGCTCAAAATTTGAATACATACTTAATAAGAGTGATTTCAGGATAAATGACCGATTGCACAATTGGTACCGGTACGCGATTAATAAAAATAAACATCCATGCTTAGCATAGCACATATAGCACCGTAGCCTAGAGCTAAATAAAAAAAAATAATAAACGGACAACCGGGAATCGGGCAACAGGTTGTCGTTCCGTTTTCATTCCTCATGCCGTTCCTTGTTGATGAAAAACGACAGCGCGACTTGGCAACAGGGCAAGTCGTTTGACAGTGGGGAGAAATATTTTTTCGCTGTGGAGAGGAAACTTTTTTGTCCCGCGGAGAGGAATATTTTTTGGAGGGGGGGAATTTTTTTCCTCACCCTGAAAAAAAGTTTCCTCCTCCGTTAAAAAAATTATTCCCCTGAAAAAAATTTTTCTCTCCCGAAAAAAAGTTTTCTCCCACAACGAAAGTTTTTTCTCTCCCGAAAAAAAGTTTTCTCCCACAACGAAAGTTTTTTCTCTCCGAAAAAAAAGTTTTCTTCCCCAGGTTTACGGAAAGTCCGCCGTATAAATGGTCAAAAATACAAAGACATGAGATATCACAAGAATTGTCGATCCATCACATGATATTCTCCGATAAGAATGGGACAAGCTAGGAATAAAAAACGGAGCCAAATAAACCCCTTAAAATCAACTATAGTACCCAGCTAAAATACTAATTTTCCAACTTTGAAAGGATCGAATTTGGACCGCCAAAGATTTGATTTCTATCCATTGTGCGGCGGACCGAAGAATATCGCGGATTCGATATGGCGCGCGATTCGTTTAGTGACTGCTTAAAGGATAGGGAGACTTTTCGCGTTGCCGCTCCGCAATATATCGAACGAAAGGAATCCACCGAAAAGCAGTACGCGATCATTACGCGCGGAAATCTGACAACGCACGTTTGCGACCAAGCCGAAAATTGTCGATTTTTATGCAGGAAGTTTATGGCCAAAATCGATACAAAACCATAACAAAAACATGCAGTACTTACTGCATGTTAAAAAACAAACAAAAAAATAATAATAAAAAAAAGTCCGTGGGGGGCCCCCCCGAGGCTCGGGGGCCCTGGGGCAATGCCCCGATTGCCCTATGGTAGCTACGGCCTGCTATGAAGCCTGGAGGCGCGCCTCTTGTTTACATCTTCATGGAACCATCTTCACTGCTGCCCAGCTATGAGGAAACTTTCGGAATTTTTAGCTTGTACTGATGAAAGTTGAATTAGCAATTGATGAAAATGTGTTCAGAACAGAATAAAATTCACGCATTAGTCTTCACTGTAAATTAAAACAGGTAGTGGAGCCAACGGGTATTGAAGGTTAGGTTGACAAAACAAAGATTACTTAAACACGAACACATATATAAGTAATCTTTGGCGGGAAGATCGTTGGATAAAATGTAAACAAGAGGCGCGCCTCCAGGCCCTCAGACACCTTCTTCTTCCTCACTTCTGTTCACGTGTCTTGAGTGACTCAAAGCAAATTTTAGTGATCGAATATCATTCACTTCAAGAATTGATGATTGCTAACTGATGCTGCTGATCGGTGAAAAAGCTAGCCAATGAGAGTCGAGAATGAACTCCTGAATGATATTCTCGTGAAAATGAAAACTGCGATAGTAATATTCAATAACATAACCTCTAAATCAACTCTGAATGACATGGCCATTTTTTAAAAAAAAAACTAGCGTTTTCGAAGCTAAAATTATGTTTGTCTCATAGGAAAATGACTTCTCGCATGGTTTGTACTATAAACTTTATTCGAAAAGTTCGTCATTTCCGAAATTATCGTGGCGAAAGGAGTCAAAAAGGATAGAAGATGAGATTTCTGACAACGGTTGCAACTAGAGTCCCTGTATATCAATGAGTCTCGCCATACGAGGTATAGATTCTGGTTGGCTGCTAGATTTTAGGCTGTCACGGAGCTCGAGGAGGCGTTCTAAGTTATTTCCATAGAAGACCGTTGGAACGCACCTACCGAGGAAGCGTACACGCCCCCTCAGCGAACCCAACCAATCAGAGTGGACGCCTCCTTCGAAATTCTTCTTCTTCATGCTTCACGTGGCGAGACTCTTTAAGCAAATTTTAGCGATCGAAGATCATTCACCGTCGTATGATATTCGATGGATTTGCATTTTATTTTGATGATATTCGATTGTTTCGTTGGTCTCACCGGAGACCGTTGAATTCCAACAATTGGAAATTTCGAATTCACCTCCGGAGGTAGATTCGATTTTCGAGTTGTTGCAACCGTTGTCAGAAATCTCATCTTCTATCCTTTTTGACTCCTTTTGCCACGATAATTCGGAAAGGACGAACTTTTCGAATAAAGTTTACTGTACAAACCATGCGTAGAAGTCATTTTCCTATGAGACAAACATTATTTTAGCTTCGAAAACGCTAGTTTTTTTTGTTAAAAATGGCCATGTCATTCAGAGCTGATTTAGAGGTTATGTTATTGAATATTATTATCGCAGTTTTCATTTTCACGAGAATATCATTCAGAAGTTCATTCTCGACTCTCATTGGCTAGATTTTTCACCGATCAGCAGCATCAGTTAGCAATCATCAATTCTTGAAGTGAATGATATTCGATCGCTAAAATTTGCTTTTTGATATACAGGGACTCTAGTTGCAACAATTCGAAAATCGAATCTACCTCCGGAGGTGAATTCGAAATTTCCAATTGTTGGAATTCAACGGTCTCCGGTGAGACCAACGAAACAATCGAATATCATCAAAATAAAATGCAAATCCATCGAATATCATACGACGGTGAATGATATTCGATCGCTAAAATTTGCTTTCTTTCATATACATTTAGGGACTCTAGTTTAACCCGGTCGTGAAAACGGCAATGGAGGTTTGATCCAATTTTCGCGGTTCTCCTCAAATTTAAATCTAAAAGCGAACATTGTTGAATTAAGAATTTGCGTAAAATCTTGGCAAAATTGATAAAAAAGAATACCACTTTCGAAATCAGCGAACCAAACACCACGATAACGGGACAGTCGGTCAATTTTCCAACATCAACTCCATTTTTGTAGATTCTCTTCTAGTCATTTAAAGCACGCGAAAGAAAAAAAGCTGGGACCAAATAGTGTTGCGTCCTCACGGTCCCGCACGCAGATGATCGGTGAGCACTTACGGGGGGGGGGGGGGGGGGGGGGGGGGGGTATAAACTACACGCAAATATACTTACGTGCGCACCATCCAACGTCTTTCGGAGGACCGTCAAGCCGTAACACTATTTGGTCCCTGGCCAGTGGCCAGTTTCAGCTCCTTCAAATAAAAGTGATACCACACCATACAGGGTGTTTTTTTTATCTCCCCCCCCCTGGTTTTTTTTCTTGCTAATTGAGATAAAATGTTGCGGTTTGGACTATTCTTCATCATTTTGGCTGAATTTTCTTTTTTTGGGGTCGAAACCCCCCCAGCCCCCCTAGGGGGGCCCCCAGGGGGGCTATCTCAAAAATTTCAAATGGCAACCCCTATCTTGTGATACATCGTTCGAAAGGGCATAAAATTCTAAGACTTTTGGCGCAAACCGGAAGTTGATATCGTTTTTCGTTTTCGATATATCGAATTTCAAAGTTCGATTTGGACCCATTTTCAAAAAATCGTTACTCCACTTTGAAAAGTCGGAATTAAAAAAACTATGGGTCCAAAATACTCTAAAAAGCAAGTACTTTTCAGATAACGAAATGGTTTTGACATAAAATTTGATTTTAGAGCCCCAAATTTTTTTTAAAAATTTTGCCCCTGAAAGGAGCTATCTTGAAAATTCCCTTCCACGACCCTTATTGAATGATGCGTCGATCAAAAAAGCATAAAAAACTGAACATTTTGGCGCAATCCGGATATCGATATCGTTTTTCGTATTCGAGATATCGAATTTTGAAGATAGGTGAAAATTGAATTTTTAATATTCGATATCTCGAATACGAAAAACGATATCGATATCCGGATTGCGCCAAAATGTTCAGTTTTTTATGCTTTTTTGATCGACGCATCATTCAATAAGGGTCGTGGAAGGGAATTTTCAAGATAGCCCCTTTTAGGGGCAAAATTTTTAAAAAAAATTTGGGGCTCTAAAATCAAATTTTATGTCAAAACCATTTCGTTATCTGAAAAGAACTTGCTGTTTAGAGTATTTTGGACCCATAGTTTTTTTAATTCCGACTTTTCAAAGTGGAGTAACGATTTTTTGAAAATGGGTCCAAATCGAACTTTGAAATTCGATATATCGAAAACGAAAAACGATATCAACTTCCGGTTTGCGCCAAAAGTCTTAGAATTTTATGCCCTTTCGAACGATGTATCACAAGATAGGGGTTGCCATTTGAAATTTTTGAGATAGCCCCCCTGGGGGCCCCCTAGGGGGCTGGGGGGGTTTCGACCCCAAAAAAAGAAAATTCAGCCAAAATGATGAAGAATAGTCCAAACCGCAACATTTTATCTCAATTAGCAAGAAAAAAAACCAGGGGGGGGGAGATAAAAAAAACACCCTGTATACAGTGAGTCGAAACAGTAAAAGCCCTATTCCACCTGAGACACTTTAGTCGCCGGATCTAGCGTCTGCGTCAGGAAGATCAGGTGGAGGAGCGAAGATCCGGGATCTAGCGTCAAGTCGCTAGAAGTAGGATCGAATCCTACTTTTTTGGCTTCTAGTGCAACGTTGAGCTCCCGAGTTTCATCAATATCCCAGTGTCATCTTTAATTCGGCTGAAAACAACCAAGACAACCATCATCCGCGGTTCTTGTTATTATTATTATTACTTTGTTATTATTATTTTCTTGTTATTATGTTATTACATGAAAAATGACCGACGATTTCGGTAAACAAATGAGTGGTGAGAGGCACCGTTTGCATCGGTGACGCGCGTCAAGTCGCCTAGGTGGAAGGGAGTTTCAGCTTCTTGACGCTAGATCCGGCGACAAAAGTCTCAGGTGGAATAGGGCCTTAACAGTAACGTATTCAATGTTTGACTCACCTAGCCCTTTGCCTGCTACGAAAAAAAAACCGTTCCTCAGAGCTACACCCGAGTATACTCGCATTCGTGACCTCTAGGGTCCCTAGATAAAGGGTCCCTTTATCTAGGGACCCTAGTGACCTCCATTGAATTTTCGACCGTAGCGCTGTTGCGATTGAACTAAACATCAGACTATAGGTACGCATTCTGTCGGGGAAGATACGAACTACAAGTTACAAGTGTTTCCGATAGAATGCGTTGCCCCTTGATTTTAAAATATGTTTCTTCTCTGCATGTTTTGCTTCTGCTCAGCTGACGAAACCAAGTTAACCTAAGTTTGTCGGTATCGCGCTTGCCTCAGGGGTACGGATTTTTTGCAGCGAGTATACTCGTCCGTAGCAGGCAATGAGTATATCAACAAATATGATTTTGGATGATTTTTTTTGTTTTTTTCCTAATGATTTTTGGCCATCTGAAAATGATCGAATTTGCATAATTTTCAATTCCTAACTCAGCTGGGGGGTGGCTGCACCTGAATTCCTAACCCAGCAGGCAAAGGGCTAGACTCGGCTTTGAACTTCAAATAGCTTCTCCGATTTCATTCCGGTCAACTAAAAACTTACCTATTCAATATCTTTATTCGACTTACCTGGACTCGACCTAGAACTGCGAAAATCTTCTTCGATGCCATGAAAAAACGGGCCCTTGTTTGGCACGGACTCGGTAATCTCTTGAAGAAAACCAATATCCACGGAGCACAGTCATATAGTTTCGTGCGATTTGAAAAGAGGCAAAAATTCACATTCATGAACGAATTCAGAGATTAAGTAGACGGCGGACTGGCAAATTACTAGCACTCTGTAGGGTTTTATCGGATAGTTGTTAGACGTGTATTCGTTGGGGACTATAGCCCTACCTAGGAGTCAATCACCTGATAGGTGACCTTGTATATTCAATCAATATAGTTCGTTCTCTAGTCAACCGTAACGTGTATCAATTGTCTCTCTCTCTTAATTCCTAATGTATTCGTATAACTCGACCACAACAATTTGGCGACGAGGATAAAATGTAAGTGCCGTTTCAAAATGTGAGTACGTTCGCGAGTTGATTTTCTTTTTTTTTTCTTGATTTCAAGAAAATCGCGAGATTCGCCGGTGCCGATTCTAACCTAACTTTCTTTGTTCGGTCAACCCCTTATCAACTGTATCAACCACATGGCAGCATAACGCTAATTATCGACAAATCCGAAAAGAAGAATCGAAAATGGATGAACAACAATTCCAACAACTTCTTACTCTTATGAACAGGAATCAAGAGGACTTTGTCAACAGGGTAATAACTCGAATGGCCGAAGCAACCTCAACGGGCAATGGTAATGGTGCAGGTACAACAGGTGCTCAGCAGGTTATCAGTTTGCATGTCCCTCAATTTGAAAATTTCGATGCAAAGAAAGAAACTTTCAGCAATTATATACAGCGTTTTGAAAACTATGTGCGACTAAAGGATTTTTTCAACGATAAAGCGAAATGTCCCCAAAATTTTTACTGAATTCCATTGGCGCAGCAACTATAATCTTCTAGTTGCACTAGTGGCCCCTAAAGTAACCACTGATTTATCCTATGATGAGTTAATCAAGGAACTAGAAAATCATTTAGCTCCCAAGAAAAATATTCTAGTCGCTCAACACTGTTTCTTATCGGTTTATCAAAAAGATCATGAAAAGATAAATGATTATGTCGCTAACCTCAAACGCAACATTACTGATTGTGATTTCAAAGTTAAATGTTCTTGCAACCTAGAAGTTTCTATAACTGAGCAACAGCTTAGGATGCAATTCATCAGAGGTATAAAAGATAACTGGATTAGAGAGAAAATTTTAGAATCCAATTGCTTAATTTTACAGAAATAGTTCAAAAAGCAGTCGCGCTCGAATCGTCTAAACTCGACAGTCAACGACTTTCACAAGCTATTCCTTCTAAAAATGAATCAACAGAAGTCAACAAAGTGTATGGGCAACGTCAAAGAAGTCAAAACAAGGGTCATCGAAACAGATCTAAATCATCAAACCAGCGAAGTCACAGCTACCGTCCCAAATCTAAATCACGGAGCCAAATCGACTACAAGAAACTAGGAATCGACAACTTATGTTTAAGGTGTGGCCGTACCAATCACTTATCACTTGACTGCACAGTCAATCAATCGAAACTTAGGTGTAGTGAATGCCGCCGCACTGGACACGTAAGTAAAGTTTGCATTAAAACCCTATTATCTAAAAATCAATCTGTATCAAATTTAGAAGATGAATATAGAGATGAAGAAGACATTAGATATTATGATATCAATAAAGTTGGAGATGTGCCTGATACTAGATCACTTGATTGTGAATACGATTCTAGGAAATTTTTTATCACTGTGAAAATAGAAAACAAAGCGCAAACTTTTGAATTCGACACAGGAGCAGGACGAACATTGCTTCCTGTGACACTTTTCAAACAATTAGGTATCAAAAAGCGATTACAGAAAACCCCTATTGTTTTTCGATCATATACCAGAGAATCTTTTAAGCCGCTGGGAAGAGTGCAAGTCCGCGTAAAATATAAAGGGCGACAAACAAAAGAAGATCTATTTGTTGTTCCAGATGGGTTCACGCCCTTGATGGGCCGAGTTTGGGCAAGACACCTAAGAATTGAACTAGCAGATCTGGATGAAAATGAAAGTGTATCAGCTTTTGGGCATCAAATTTTGCGTGTCGAAGATATCGAAAACATTGAAAAAGATTTTCCAGAAATTTTTCGTCAAAAAGTAGGCTGCGTACCAAACGTTGTTATCAAGCATCAACTTAGAGAGAAAGCAAAGCCTTGTTACATTAAAGAACGAGAAGTTCCTCAAGCTTTAATCGAACCAACCGACAAAGAACTTGACGGTTTGGAATCAACTGATATTATTGAGCAAGAAACCATGAGCGATTGGGGATCACCCCTAGTAGTGGTTCCCAAAGGTGATGGCTCTGTACGTTTGTGTGTTGATTATAAGGTGGCAGTTAATGATTGTTTAGTGAATGTCAACTACCCAATCGAAAAAGTTGACAATATACTTAACCAGCTCAGAGGTGCTAAATATTTTTGTCGATTAGATCTCTATAAAGCCTACCTACATCTGTTGGTCGATGAGGAAAGCAGTAAAATACAAGCTATATCAACCCACAGAGGCACATATAGAATGAAACGTTTAAGTTTTGGAATTAAAACAGCGCCAGCTCATTTCAATAAGGTTATGAGAGATATTCTTAAAGGATTAACAGCCTTATCTTATTTTGATGACATAGTCGTCTGGGGTGAAACGTTAGAAGAATGTAAACGAAATCTCTACGCTGTTTTGCAACGCTTAAATGAACATGATCTCCATTTGAATATAAAAAAGTGTGTTTTTTTTCCCGACAAAGATTGCATTTCTAGGGTACATCATCCGATGCAATGAAATCTCTAAGTGCCCTTCGAAAGTCCAGGCGGTAGTGGATTTGCCAAGACCTAAAGACATAGCAGGAGTTCGCCGTGTACTTGGGTTAGTCACGTATTATTCAAGACTTTTACCAGACTTATCTACCATGACGTATCCCTTGCGACAACTCCTCAGGAAAAATCAAAAATTCCACTGGTCTGCAAATGCCGAAGCTGCATTTCTCAAATTGAAATCCGAAATGGTAAGTGATCGAGTCGTTGTGCCTTATGATCCAACCTTGCCAATTGAGCTCTCAACAGATGCCAGCCCAGTTGGTGTGGCTGCTGTCATTTTCCATACTATCGATGGATTAGAACGTCCTATAGCTTTTGCGTCTCGTTCATTAACAAAAGCGGAACAAAATTATTCCCAATTGGACCGAGAGGCGTTAGCCATTATTTTTGGAGCAAATCGTTTTTTTGAATACCTGTATGGAAGACAGTTCACCTTGAATATTGATAACAAAGCTCTGAATAGGATTTTTCATCCATCAGCAGGGCTCCCGAAGATGACCGCTGGACGTTTATTGAGATATGCAACATTTCTTCAGGATTTGAGTTCAACCTCAAATTAAAAAAGGGTTCAGAACATCAAAATGTCGATTGCTTATCAAGAGCGCCCATCAAAGAGCTTAAATTTTCTTATGACAGGTTTATCAATGAAGAAGTTCAACAAGTCTCCGAAATGACTGCCATTCATATATCCAGCAAAAATCTTACTCCTGATCTAATCATCGAAGAAACCAGGAAAGATGAAGAGCTATCGAAACTTAAAGAAGAAATCACGGGATCTTCACAAGAAATGGACTTTTATATTGAAAATGAAATGATTTTTAAAGGCTATCGAATCGTCATCCCTAAAAGTCTACGTTCAGTGGTACTAACGGAACTTCATTCAACGCATGTGGGAATCCAGAAAATGAAACAGCTTGCTAGAAGATACTGTTATTGGAGCGGTATTGACAAAGATATCGAAAACTTAGTCAAATCGTGCGAAAACTGTGCCCTACTTCGACATAACCCATCAAAAGCCCCACCGCATCAATGGGACCCTCCTAAAGAAAACTGGGACCGAGTCCACATCGACTATGCTGGCCCCTGTGAAGGACATCAATTACTAATTATTATCGATGCCAAATCAAAATGGATGGAAATAGAAATTTCCAAGGATGCGCCGGACTCAGCCAAATCAATCGAACTTTTAGAAAATGTTTTCTCAAGATATGGATACCCTCGAAGTTTAGCCTCAGACAACGCTTCAATCTTCACCAGTGAAGAATTTGGAAACTATTGTAAGACCAACGGAATTCTGCAAAAATTTTCTGCTGCCGGACATCCAGCTACAAACGGATTAGCGGAACGCAGTGTACAAACGATCAAACGCCGTCTAAAAGCCATGCATGATGAGCCAATTTCGGTAGGAAAGAAAGTGCAGAAAATTTTGCATGTCTACAGAGCGACACCCTTAGCAAACAACAAATCGCCGTCTGAGATGTTTTTGAATCGACAAATTAGAATCAAATTAGGAACTTTACGTCTTCAATTACAGGAACGATCAAACCAGCCAAACAAGCCAGGAACCAGAACACTTGCAGTTGGGGACAGGATACAATCCAAATTTCTTGTTAAAAACAAGTCTGTTTGGAAGTTCGGAGAAGTTACACGTAAACTTGGGAAACTACACTACGACATCATGCTCGATGAAGGCCGCACTGTCAAGCGCCACATTAATCAGCTAATCAAAACCGGAGTAAAGAGAGTAACTTTTGCTCCCGACGTCAAATCAAAACAAGATGAAGCCATTTCAAATCAAGAAACGCCAGGGAGAAATTTTTGCCGGATCCGATTGTTGTCAATGTATCTGGAAATTCTCCCAGACAAGCACTCAGAATCAACCAACCAGAAGTTTTGCAACCAAGAGCAACCATCAATCAACCAGAAATTCTGCAACCAAAAGTCATTCAACCTTTAATCAATCAATCAGGAAGTATTCAACCGGAAATTGTGCAACCATTAGTCAATCAACCAAATAGTAGTCAACCGAAAATTGTGCAAACTGGAAGTCATCAAGCGGAAGCCTCTCAATCACATCCTGTTGTCGATTTGACAAGTCCCGAAAGAAGTTGCAGCCAAAAAGAAGGAACTGCGAAGCAGCCAGACCAAGCAACAAATCAATCGGTCAATCCAGAATCAACACCGCCGCAAGCTCAACCAGGTCTAGGAAGAGGTCGATGGAGATCTCAAAGCCTACAAAGCAACCAGGCTATTTAAAAGACTATCAAGTTTCAACAAAAAAATAGGAGTTGGAAATAGATAAGAACTATTATTATTATTTTCTTTTTCTCCTAAAATCTTTTTTTTGTTTTTGTTGTGTTATCAAGCAAAATAGTTAATCAAATTTATTAAATTATCAAATCAAATCAATTAATCGAATTATCAAATTATCGAATCAAATCAATAATTGAATTATCAATTGATCAAATTATAAATTTTCAATCAAATTAAAATTTTCAAGTGTGTATCAATCTCTCCGAAGATATCAAATTGATCTCATCAAAACTGAGTTGATCTCGTCATTAGATTGTTAAAGAAAATTTTTTATTTTTTTTGTTATTGTTTTTTTTGTATCGATTCAAATTATTGCCTCCTAGTTTTTCCTCAAGCGGGGGAGAGTGTAGGGTTTTATCGGATAGTTGTTAGACGTGTATTCGTTGGGGACTATAGCCCTACCTAGGAGTCAATCACCTGATAGGTGACCTTGTATATTCAATCAATATAGTTCGTTCTCTAGTCAACCGTAACGTGTATCAATTGTCTCTCTCTCTTAATTCCTAATGTATTCGTATAACTCGACCACAACACACTCCCTTTCTCTCACTCCCCCCTCATCACCAAAATCGTCTCTATTTGATAGTAGAACACCACATGACACTTTTTTTAAGCAGTTTAAGTGTCCGTCATACGCCTTTAAGGCCCAATAAACGAACATGGGAGAGGAAAGAAGAAGGAAAGATGAAAGAGAGCAGAATCACATCCATGTCCTTCCGAGGTGACAATAAGATTTGAGTCCATCAAATCTTGTCGCCCCGGCCGGGATTCGAACTCTGGACCTCCGGGTTAGCGGCCAGTTACGCTAACCGCCAGACCACAGAGGCCGACCAAATGACACCTTGGTGAGGCGTGTTCGCCTGAGTGAGGTTTGGAATGGGCATCTACAGTTATAGCTGTCTAGTTTTGTACGCTGATCGGTGTTGGCTAACGGCAACAGCATGATCCGTTTCCGCCAGAGTATACATACATTGGCTCTCGGGTGTCTGCCTTACAACCGTCCCCCCGGTGATGACTAGGTGGACTATCCCTCCACCTGGCCAATGGCCACTGAGGAGGTGACCAAACTCCTCATGGTTGAGTTTTTGGATGCGCTCCGATGTGAGATGTTTTTTCGGGTTGTTGTATCAACTCCGACTGATGCCAGCATTTGACCACAGCCCCTGCCACTCTAAGAATTAGACTCTTGGAGCCTGGAGGGCAACTCTGGCAGCGACTAGTATTTTAAGCTGAGGAACCAGGGATGGGGAATCGGCCAGTAGTTCCGACCTCCCGGAAGGGACACGTGTAGTACACGCTGACCTTGCACCTCCACCCGGACCACACCGCGGACACGAGTTCCATTCCAAAGCAGGGGTCCGGGTCCCTTTTTGGCTCCGCAGCAGTGGACTACTTCGCCTCCCGCTCATTAATCTCAGATAAGGGGGCTAGCGGTGGGGCATGTCCAGTTTTGCGTTGTAAACTGACCGTCCCGCCATCCAGTCCGCGCCAAAATCGGGAGACGCGCGCCCCCGGTCGAGGTGGGAGTGACTTTGCATGACATAACGGAGAGCTTGCCCACCCGACTTCTCGCGAAAAAGACGATTGCCCCACGACGAGGATTCCTCGGATTTTCAACGACGATCACGCCTAAAGCGGTGTCTCCACCAGCGAATTCGAAAGTACTTTTTCAAAAGTAAAAGCGCGAATCGGTTGCTCCACCTGCGAATTCGAAAGTACTTTTGCCCGTCCCAACGGTGGCATCGATCTCATCGAGCGTATGCAGCGCAGCGCGTCATTTGAATACGCACGCACTTACAATTAGCGCAAGTGCTTTGAAGAGTTTTCTCAAAGCATTCTGTGTTAAAAGCTGACTTTTTCTGATAAAAATTGTTTAAAAAGGGCCGTGGAAATTGCAACAAGTGTATTGAAAACCTGCATTCTAAAGAGGGTTTTTCCTGAAGCAATCTTTTTTGTCAGTAATTTTTGCAGGTATAGGTCTCAAAAAAATCGATGGAATTTTATTTTTCATTATTTATCTTTTCGTCTTTAAAAAAAAAAAATAAAAAAAAAATTTGAATAATAAAAAAGAAACTGGAAGGTTTCAGAGTAATTGTTCACTTATAGATAGTCTTTAAAAGGGGTCAATCTTAAAATATGTGTCTAATCCTCGACGAGTACAAATCCTCGACGAGTATCAAATCCTCGACTAGTATTGAATCCTCGACAAATATCGAATCCTCGACAAATATTGAATCCTGATACATGTCTAATCCTTGACAAAAAATCGAACTCTCAACAAATTTCGAGCCCCTTTAAAAAATGTCAAATCTCTGACACGTATCAAAACCTCTTCAAGTATCGAATCCTCGACAAGTATCGAATCCTCAGATCGAATCCTCGACAAAGTTGTTTGAATCCCCCTCCCCGTATCGAATCCTCGACAAGTTAATTTTAAACCTCGACAAATATCGAATCCCCAGTATCGAAACCTCGACAAGTATCAAATCCTCGATATGCGTCTGATCCTTGACAAAAATCGAACTTCAACAAATTTATTTATTTTTTATTTATTCAAAGTAATGGGTCAAAGCTCAACAAAAATTACAGGTGTCAAACTCTCGACATCCTGGATCCCATGCCAAAGGTCAAGCCTTTTACAAGAGTCGAGCACTCGACAAGAATCAAAACCTCGATATGCACTTAATCCTCGACAAATATCGAACTGTCAACAAAGTCATATCTCCCACAAGTATCGAATCCTCGACCAAGTTGAATTCTGACAAGTATCAAATCCATCGTAAAGATCTAATCCTCGACAAATATCATACTCTCGACATCCTGGATCCGTTGACAATTATATTCACATTTTTTCCTCCCCTCTAATTTTTCTAGCTAATTTTATCGAAAAAGAATGGATAAGTGAAATCATGAAACAATCTTCCCAAAATTTAAAAAAGAGGAACGGATCCTACTTTAGTCGCATTTTTTCGTTTTATGACCATCCTGAATTATATCAAAGATCTTTTTCATGACATTCCGTGACTTTGTTTTG